>CATIWF010219597.1:0-64808 GCA_949630135.1 Balakata baccata
TGGTTGATGCTTCTTCTATTCCATAAACTTTGCCATAAACTAATGAGTTGCGATTCGGAAGACATTCTAATGCAAAAGCTGGGAGATGAGGTATCCGGAGTTTGAAAGCTGAGTCATAAAGTTTATCACCTGCAATCCATATCATAAAGTGAAGCCAAAATTAAAACCCAAGGATACTCGAAGAGATAAAATATTGCCAAAGCAAGTCTCATTGCCTTGTACATAAACAAACATGATGAAGGTATAAAGAACTATCTATATTTTTGGGCAAGATAAAGCACCATGTTTGAAATATCTTAAGAAAATCACATACTAGCATAGGAAAAACATGCAAAGAGCCTATTATTTGGATATTGCTATCTTGGATTGCTGACAGCTTACCTTCAACATGTACAATCTCACCATGAGATCTATAGGTGGCAGGATTGCGCCCAGCTCGGATTGCTCCAGCAGGACTCCAGCTGACCAAGTAAGATCACATTTAGCTACTTCAAGTTATAAAAAAGGACAATCCTATATATGCTCCCTCCTAGTGAGATTAATAATACTATTCTGTCACTGGTTCACCAGTATGCTGAACAGCATTAGATATTGTACAGTATGGTTATCCTTTCATATAAAAACTGTAGATTCTCAAAAAAGAATTATTTTCATCAAAATGAAAAAATAAATAGAAGAAAAAGAACAAAATCACTATGATTCTTAAACAGGCTAGACTACATAGATCTTTCAGCTGAAGCAGTTCAAGGAAATACCTGAACTTATATGCTAGCGGGTTATTTGCAGCTGCAGGAGATGGAAGAGCCCCACAATAAGAAGTAAAAGACTTTACTCTCCCCTTCCGAACATGTGCTTGGTTAATCATCTTCATAGCCATCATGTGATCTGAAGAATCCATGTTATATTATTTAAATTTTGCAATATTAATACATTCTTCTGAAAATTCCAGATGAATATCTTTCGCTATTAAGAATTAAAAAAGAACAACTAAAAGATAATTAAAAATTCTGAAGTCTGAAGTCTAAGAAAAACCTAGAAAGTCAATTGTTGTTCAAAGGTGTGTTAGAAGACAGAATGGAGTCTGAAGTAAGGACGATCTTTTTGAAGTCTATGGATAAATCTTGATGTCATGGAAAAATAATTTTGAATGGTGTGATTTGTGAATAAGGGAATCGAAACATATGGCAGCAAACTTGTTGTGTCTTTTAGTGTTTGATGTGTTAAAACTCTTGAGGAATATTGGCAGTATTTACAAATTACTTTTATCAGTTTTTGAATATTTTTTATTCTCCTAATCGCTCCGCTAAAAAATGTCTTTTAAGATGAGTATTTACCACTAGATCATTCCTCTATGTAGGTCCAGATATTCAGATATATAATTGTAGAAAATGAAAATCACAGTCACGTTTCACAGTTCGAAAATTACCTATTCCGGGATCCAAGCCCATCTCACCAAGTATTGTAATATCAGCAGCTTTTGCCTTTTCATCTAGTGCTGACATAGAATCATCAACATAGCTAGCAGTGACAAGATGTTTTTGAAGCTGAATCAAAAAATATAGTTAAGCCATACTTGATGAAGTTCTAAAAATTTATAAATGACATTGAATTTAAATTATCCGTGAACAGTTTCCTCCAGGCTACAGCTATACACAACATGTTGTCAAACACTATATTGCACACTAAGTTCCTAGGTAATCTTACAAAAAACACAATCTAAGTCATGAGCATCTGAAGCGTGGTTCCATTGGCAGCTCAATCTTAGGTTGAAATCAAAGTAACTGTCATACTGAAAATATCAAGAAAGTGGTTACTACCTTGAGGCATGCATTTGCTATAGTAATGTGGCAACTAGGGGGAAGTAAGCTGATAACAACCTCAACCTGCACAAGGGCAATAAAAATATAAAAAACATAGCAAGATTATTAAGCCCCCTGCATGTCATCATGGAGAAAAGAGGAACATACTATGTGAGTGTTTGGGATTGTTGTTGAAGGTTATAAAAACAGGTTTTGAATTTTTTTGATTTAATTGACTAATTTTTTTTAATTTTTAAAAATTGTTTTTGGAAAAAATATTTATTTATCTACTTTTACCAAAAATAGTTTTCAAAACTAAAAAAAATTAAAAAATACAATTTTTTTTTCCGAAAAACGCTTTTTCCAAACGTAATGCCAAACAAGACCTATGAAATCATGTTGATTTCTAAGTTATATATTACAGCTACTAAAATCCTTTTCATCTATTCAAAAAAAATTAATAGCACCCAGAATTCCAGCTAGATTACTATGAGAACATAATGGATGCATCGCATGTACCACTTGGGTTTTGCGAGATCTTGTCGGAAGCCACATTTTTGTCTTAGTTTTATTCATAATGATGGCAATGAAATATGTAGATGATTGCAAAGTGCTTATACGAAGTCTTAACCAATTTTATGATACATTTTATAAGGCATTAAGTAACCTCTAGAGAAATATACCTGCGAAATGTACTTGCAAAGACTTTCATGGTCCATGATATCAATCTGAACTGCTGTTGCATTGGGAATTCCATCAATAACCTGAGACAGATCAATTAATATAAAATCAGAACTTCGAAGAATAATGGGCACAGATGCACATGCATGTATTGCTAATATTATTGCTATTATTACTGCTATATTTACATGCAAGAAAATTTTGGAAGATGCTGATCTCTGATACAATGTGAAAGCAACAGGGTTTCAAGTTTAATCTTTTTGTTTGATTATACCTCTTTTGCATCCTTTAAATAGAGAGATGCAACAATGATTTGGACATCATTCTGCTCTTCAAGATCCATATTTAGGCAAGCTTTATACCATTGACAAGACGAGATGCTTCCAACTGAAGCTAAGAATTCTGCAGCTGGTCGACAAACGCGACCTGCTCCAACAATTAGAACTGAACTCCTCCTTTTCCTATCGTAGTCCATTTTAGTGCCATTCTCCTGGAATTTACCAACCTTCAGAGAGATTTTATTTGCTTCTATATCTAACAATCCTTGTTTTTCATCTGGGTTAGCAAGAGAAGTTAATGAATCAACAATTTGATCCAGAACTTCTTTATCATCTGCACTAACCTGTCCAAGAGCATTCGCCAGCTTATTGTGAGTGCTAAAAAAATCCAAAACTAGTAGAATAAGAAGTCCAGTATGCCACTAAATTATCAAATTGAGTTTCCTTACTTTTTTAAAAGATATGTCAAATAAAACAATAATCACTAATTTCTTAAACATCAACCTGTACTTATTCCTGACATGTGAACTTTCAATTATATTGCTTCCATAAAAAATTGAAATTCAAAGCCAAGTTATAAAATGAGTCAAAGAGAAATGGAAAAAAATCACTGACAATCTAAATTTTTGACATGTGGCTAGAATTTTTTTTCTTCAAAAATCAAACTCAGCTCAAGATCAACTTACTTCAAGTTCTGAGTATGAGGTAGAATCAGAACTTTGACCGACTTGACACTTGACCAAGTGAAAGGAACCGCCGGCAGCTTCAATAATATCCAAAGCCTCGTTTATTAAAAACTGATCAAATAGGTGACCACTCAGAGATACCTGTCATGGAGAAAAAAAAGTTCAAATACAATTAACACCACCAAGATCCAAGATTAATTTTCATGATCTACTGATGAAAATTAGCGTGGAATACATAAACATATAAGCAAAAATAAGAAACCCGCCAGTATATTGAATTTCTTCTTGCTAGAATGTGAATTAACAGAATTTTCTGGCATATCTCTGCATATGAAAAAAGGTAAGTGTGGTTAAAATCAAAGAGAAGCACAAATATATTATAAATTGATTTGTTAGTTAGATACCAATGAAAAAAGATAAATTATTTCTCCATATGTTCCTTGCTTCTTTTTTCCTTTCTCTCCAGATTCATGTTTCAGAGAACCAAGTAAATTTTAGTGTTCTAAATCTATATTAACTCAAGTACAATGGGTTCTCAAACATTCCAACTAAGGATTTACCACGACTCAATATTTCTCACTTGTTTTGCTTGACCTCAATTTCTTGCATATAATTCTTTAAGGTTAACATTGTGGCCTAAGGTTCCTGAATGAAAACAAACAACCTGATTGAACCACGTAAAAATCAGAGGAAGTCAGATGAATAAATTACAAGAAAACATATTCCTTCTTGGCATACTTGTTAAAAGAAATTGTTGAGCTCAAGATGCATAGTTTAGATTAAAGATCCCACAACTATTGACCATGCATATTAATACAACGGTAAGGCACCAGAAGCTTACTCTGAATCAGCGTTGCACATGCGTGGAATATATTCATACAAGGAAGTAAGAGCTCCACCATGGGCTATGCAAGCTCTCCTTAGATGTGAAGGCAATTCGGTAATGTCAGTTGTAGAGGCCAAACTGCCAATAAATTGAGATAGTATGTCTCCAAAATGTTGAGAAGCCTTTAAATTCATGTTATCAATGAAATATAAATTAGACGAATTTGACATAACAGTAACCCAGATGTACAATATAGAGAAACCGAACAGCTTTAATTCTAAAAACAATGCATGCATGAGAATAACAAACCTCCTTTGCAAACTCTGTGGGAAGAATATCAACAGAAGAACATATCACACCATTGCCATCCATTTCATGATAGTATGAATCATTTGAGGGATCATATCTGACAGACGGTATTTAGAAAAATCAACATAAGGAGCCATTCAAATTTACATCTATTACTGGAGACAGAATTTACGACAAAATTTGCCAGTTGCCAGCAAGAAATACGTGTATAACTAATGAAGACAAATTGTCCGAGCATAAGGAGTTTGCTTTCTCAGATACATCTTGCTTAAGTTTATCAAGTCAAAGATATTTAAGAAAGTCTTTCTTCCATGCTCAATTATTGTTGAAGTTGATGAGATTTTTACCTTGATTGGAGTGGTTAGGGGATATTTTGGTAAAATGAATGGTGGTCCTTAATTCAAGAATAAGTGACATGACTTCATAAAAAGTTTTCGTTGACTCAAGAAGCCATAATTAGGCTATAAAAAGAGAGGCCTGCGGGAAGTTCTTGTTATTATAGTAGCACAAATTTTTAGAGAGAATTGGACAGCATTGTGTAATTTATTTTATGCAGAAAATAAAGAAGAAAAGGAGAAAGGAAACTCTGCTTTATGAATGGAAATTTTCAATAGACACTGTTGAGGCCTTATACAAAGGATGAGGAAGCTACTACTACTAGCATTGTACCTGAAGAATGGACAATCTATCGATGTGGTTTGATTAATGAACTCTATAGAGCCTCCAACGTCACAAGTTATGTCAGCAATTCCAATAAGAGGGCACCCTTTCCTCTTTAGATCTTGAAGCTGCTGGGTGCTCAACAATCTAGGAAATCTCTTCTCCCAGTACATGCAATTGACTGCAAGTGAGCAAAATTAAACAATGACGTTTTGAATGAAAACATTAAGGGAAAAAAATGAAATAAGAGAAGCTCCAAAAAGAGTACATCAAGAAGTAGATATGCATTACACAGTATTAAAAGTTTGCAGCTGAACGAGAATTTTTTTTTTGTTTTTTCTTAATTAACATTTAATACCTAGTCATTAATTCAGTAGCATATGAAAATATAAAAATTTCAGTCTTTCAGTCTATAAAGTTTCGTTCTGAATTCAATAGAGCCAGATAGCTAAAGGCCAACTCAGACTTTCATATTAGTTCAGGGGTCAATTTGGACAGATAAATTGGTACAAACTCATACTTACAACAATTTTACCAGATGATCACCATATTCTATCTGGAAAAAGAATATATTAACAGAAAAATATATCACATACCAATAATAGATGAGTATGGACCTATTTTTTCATGGAAAATGGGTCTGTAGTGTTCTGGATGTGCATAATAGTCTGCCTGAAGAGAAAATAAAATAACTTGCATTAACATATTTTGTTCCAATATACCACTATTCTGAATAACAAAGAGCAATAGACTCATTTATATGGAATAGTTATTAAATACTTTGTATCATTCAAATTTGCGGAGTCAACGACCAAACCCTTAGTTATTAAGCAACCATATAGCTGAAAGCCTATTCCAGTTGTCACTAAGTTTCAAGGAAATCAAGAAGTCAAGCCCAAGAGAAATTTGATTTGCACGAGGATGGGTTATCAACACGATAGCTGATAGCGCATGCGGCAAGAAAATAATGTATAATGTAGTCTGGAAAAGTAAATAGATACCTGTTTGATTACTTACTTTGTCGAATGTTTTAGAAGGATCTATGTGTTCAATCATATCTTGACTCGTCACAAGACAACCATATACTTGGTATACTCTCTTTGAGGTTTTTGATGGGGGACTAGCATCTCTGGCCTATGAAAATCAAGATTTAAAATTATTAACACTAGACTAATCGAAAAACAAAGAAGGAAGTATCTACTTGATACCTTAACATTGTTATTTAAGCAATAACACATGATACCAGAATACTGCTGCTTCATACTTACTTGTGCAAACAGTTCTGGAAGTCTATTTGGATCAACAAAAGTATGAGGAAGAAGCTTAAAAATCTCTTGTGCACCCTGAGACACTATTGGGGAAAATAGCAAAAGAAAATCTTGTCAGCCTACAAATCAGGGAACAGAATTAAAGCAAAAAGGAAGCATATCTATTCTAGGTGTGCGAACATGTAAAACTAGACTTTGCTGCCAATAGTAGTTGAAAGTAAAAAAGTTATAAGTTAAAAGAATAAAATAATTCGAAAAATATATATGGTACATTCAAGCAACTAATAGAGTTCCTAGTCAAATTAGCAATACCAGCAGCATCTTTCATATTTATGGTACCATATTCGTTAACTGGGAACATTATGTTTAGGTTCAAAAACACAGTATAAAAATTTGCATTTTACTATACCATTTCCTGAGCCAGTGAACACAAAAACAAGAGGGCAGATTCCTGACGGCAATCCCAGAGTCGATATCTCTTCAGCCACAGAAATTACAGCAGCTTTAGCAGCAGCCAACGAAGGATACATGTAAGATGAACCCAATGAGAGGAATGGTGTTGAATACCCAAGACTTAGGTACCCTGAAACCATATTTACAGCCAAAAAAAAAATTCCGGGGTGAGGGTCTACTTCAGCATGTATACTGCAAATAATATAGCAGAGGAGGATGCTTATTTCAGGTAAAATTGAACAATTAACAAACTAAAATGCTTGGACTGTTAGGTCCAAAGTCATCAAGAAACAAAATATTACTCCATATCCAATTTTTTTCACAAACAAGAAATCAACAAAATAGCAAAGTCAACAATGTGGAACATACGCTGTCCTAATCCATGCAAGAAATCAACAAGTCCAGCTCTGCCAGCATATTTCCCAAAAGCAAGTAATCTTTTCCCATGGTCCCCAACAATAAGTTCGTAATCATACAACGAAACCCTCTCGGCTAGGATCTACAGAACAAAGAGAAATTAGCACAAAGCAAAATTGGAATCATCAACTTAATTTCTATATTCAACAATGCGAAAGAGGATATCATATGTGTACCTTATCAAGCAAAGGCATATTTTCTTTCTGGGCCTTGTGGGTATGAGAAAAGAAGGCATAAGTTCTATCAGGAAGAATCATCTCCAGCTGCACAGAAGCAAGCAAAACAGTTATATCACAAATCTTACAGCTTCCTGTTAAAGAACAAAGAAGAGGGAACCTGTGGTAATCAGTAAACACCTTGGGTTGTTTAACTCCCAAAATGAGGCCACATTGGGATAAGTCCTCTGATATTTCACACCCAACATCTTCATACATAGCATCGTGATGGATTCGCTTCGTCGATGGCTGAATAATTATGCGAGCCACCCCTGTTTTGGCCCTGCCGCTGTGTAGAAGCCGAGCGCAGTGCGATGGTGTAAGAGGCACCCTTCTTTCCCACTTGTTACACGACTCCGAGAGGATTCCAACAACTCCATTGCCAAGCATTGTGCACCTTTTTTTTTTTAACTCTCTGAATTCTGATTCAAGCCAACATATACTTGATCGCTGTAATAAAACAAAATGCAGAGTAAGAAACAGTTTCAATAAAATCAAACACAATATATGCATTATATTGCAATTATCCATTGATCCAAACAAGACAAACACAAGAAAAAATAATTACTTAAAAGAAAAAACAAACAGACGCTCAATCAATTATATGTCATGGACTTGTATTATAATATCCTAAAAACAAACATATTTCGGAAAAGAATATCCAAACTATTATTCGAAATCAATCAAGGACAGCTTGGAGCAGACAACAAACAAAGAACTAAGTGGCAGCAGCATCTAAAATGGATCACAGAGTAATAAACTGTAAATTCCACCAAAATAATGATCGAAGTTAATTTTGAATGGACAGTTTCATGCCAAATGCGCTCATAATTAGAATTAAACAAGAATGAAGTACCTTTCGTCTAATACCGTGAAAAAGAACTAATTTTTCATTAATCCAAATATTCTAAGTGATTCAGATTAAGATTCCTCGTCCGTGGCTGTCTGAAAGAACAAAGAAAGGGTAGTGATTGATGACGAGATGAGAATATGAGAAAGAGAAGATGAAGATTGATTTCTTGAATTTCCGATCAGTGCATGAAAAGCGAAGAGACGGGGGAGTGTGTATGTGTAAAAGATGATCAGCTTATCAATCAGCACATCATATGATTCAGCCGTGACAAGAAAACAAATTGGCACAAGGAGTTAAGCTGCTTATGATAAGGATCTGACGCACATATCCAGAAAGTTGTGGAGCCCATTTGTTGACGTGTCCTCTACTGAAGTAGCCTTCCAGTTATATTGGCCCACGTGTATCCCATTTTAGTAACTGTTATTGTCGATCCGGACAAACATACAATTTATTTTGTGTTATGTCTAAATTTGTTTCAATTACTTTATATTTACGTTAAAAACATAAATATTTTATACTAATAGCTAATTTATTTCAAAATAATAAAATATATATAAATAATTAATTAATTTAGCCTATAAATAATAGGAAGAGAAAAACTAATGCAATAATTAGCATTTTTTTTATTTAAATAAATTTATTAATGCCAACTGGCTCACCTCCCATCACTGGTCCCGTTGTTCTGTCAGAAAAAGAACAGCACAGAATTCAGAGTAGGTGAACTAACAAAAAGTCGTTTTTTCTTTTTTCCTATTCGATTGTGGAATTTGACTCGATTAGTTTGATTCGATATTTAATTTTGGTTCGATTTTATATATTCCTAGCCTATTACCAGCTGGTCTATTATGGTTGGGTAAATTACAGTGACAGTAACTTTTGTTAAAAAATTTAACAAAATAGGCTTCGCTATGGTATGAGATCTGCTTGCTTGTGAGATAAAGTATGGAAAAGCCCAAGAGGCCCATAAGCCCAAGAAGAATGCCGAGTCCATGGACTTGTGGCTGTTGAGATTGTCCAAGTCAGAATAATCTGTGACTGAGATTGCAACTAAGGAACAAGCCATTCACAGCTGAAGAAGCAGAATTTCGCATTTTTGCAAATTTTTGAGAAACTTTGTTTGAAGTTAGTCAACAGCCGAACTTGTATGCCTTGATGTTGAAAATCATTAGCCAAAAATAGTACTTGTAACAAGATAATATCAACCACCTAAGAGAGTATGGATCAACTGGTATGAAATTTTTTCAATTTAATTAGAGATTTGAAATTTTAATTTTAAGTATACAGCTATTTTAAAACTTAAAAAAATATTTTACTGATCTTTAGAGTCTTATACAATACGATGTGGAGTCGTACTAATTCCAATCCCATATTATAAAAATAATAATAATAATAATATCACATCTCATCAGTGTTTCTTATTGTGTACCATTGAGTTTCTAAATAATTTTTTCAGCATATATAAGTAATGACTCAATATAAAAAAAATTAATAGTTCAATGATCAAATATGTGGAAAAATAATATTACATAGGATCTTAAACTGTCATTTTTTTTTTTACAATTAAGTCCCTGCTTGGAGTCTTGGACCCAATATAAACACAATGAAAGTCTAAGAACTAAATAAATAAATATATATATATATATATATATTTAAGGACCAAAACATCATCCTAAATTGATTTTATGACTCAAAGCATGGTAGTTGAAGTTTTGAGACTGTAGACCAAATCAATGAGAAGAGTTGTTAGATAGATTTAATTTACTATATTATTAGAAATTTTTCATAAATACCAAAAAAAAAAATAATTACAACTTTACATGTTCTCAATATTTTTTTTAATTTTATATAAAAATATTTTCTACAATTACACTAACACCTCTCGCATGACTTAAATATATCTTGGAGATACATTTGACCTAAAACAGTTGTGAACAAAGCCGGTATATCTTGGACATACCTTAAGTATATTTTGGAGATACTTTCAGCCTAAAACAATTGTGAATAAAGACTATAAATTACAGTATACTTTGGGCATATTTTGAGTATATATTAGAAATTCTCAAGAAATTTCTTAAGAGGAAATTTCTAGGAATACTTTGGGTATACCTTTGGGAATTTCACGGGAATAATTCAAATATACTTGGAGATACTTTGAGTATAACTTAAGAATTGCATGGGAATTACTCAAATTTAAGATTAAATTTTTAGTAAATACAAACGTTGGGAATTCTCACAAAATTGTGACAATTTTTAGTAAATACAAACCTTGGGTCAAGTTCAACTCCATGTTTGGCATTTCCTCTTACTGAAATTTAACTTCTTCTTAGTATCTTGGCCTTTTCTTTTAATTTCTTTTAACAATTTGCAGATCAGAACACTTTCCTATTTGAAGAAAACCTAATCGTGATAGCAATTTCAAACATAATCGAAGAAAAGCAACAAAAAGTCAACTAAGCAAACAAAATCTGGAAGGGAAAGAGACGAAACCATAGTTTAACAAATTTGGAATCGAAAGGAAATAATGGGACTATAGTGATAGAAAATCAATTTAGCCAAAATCAATCACAGGATCTAATACATGAAATTTAGAATACAAAATAAATTTAATCGAGATAGAAGACGTAGAAAAAACTTGATTTTGCTGAATTTATTGTGACAATAATGATCGGAATGAGTTTGTATTAAAAATTTCTCTCGTTTCCTGACTCAGAATGATATAATTTTAAAACTTTATCTTTTTTTTTTATCCATATCCAACTTTATATAGAGAGTAAAAGTCAGTAATAAGGGAGACTTATCCCACGTAATATAATAATTATAAGTCGTCTATCATACTCATATTATTATCTGACCTACATTAATTATTCACACTAAATTAATCAATAAAATTTTGTCTAAATAAGAAATTGATCAGATTCTTAGGACAATTTATTTTATAATATATTTTTATTTTTCAATTAACGAGCTCATATCCATAATTAGATATTAAATATATCTAACATATAGGAGCTGAGAAGCTGGTGGAGATATGGCTGCGTTGATGAGAAAATTGCGTGGAGGAATGAGAGACGGATGAAGAGCAATGACAAGATTTTTGAAAAGGTATTTGATAAAATTGAAAAAATTTTCGGAAAAAAGCAAAAGGAAAATTTTGGTTTCATTTTTGAAAGAGAAAATTAAAAATAGGTCTTTAGTGAAATTTCCTCCATATTATTTATAGACCAATACCATTATACAATGACACATGTTTTGATGTGAACACAACTAATATAATTGGTTTTATCTACAGATAATATGATAGACTAAATCTATATAAAAATTTATCCAATAAGAGAGTATTATATAAGTTACTTTGTTTACATGACACTTTTTCATTTGTTTGGTCTATATAGATTCGGTAAATTTCCTTATTTTTATAAATTTATCTTTAAAGATGATTGGATTATAATTTATTATAACTCACGAAGTTGAAGAAGTACAGATGCAATTGATCACTCATTCTATCAATAAAAAGAAATAGTCCACACTCACACTTGCGCCTTTTGTTTCTTATCCATTTCCTTTCATTTTCTAACTCTTCAGCCTCCAATGTCAAACTCCACCGACAGAGTCGCCAAATCCAAGAACAAGAAAAATCTCTTACTGGGTCTGTTTGCATGTATCCTGCTAGTCACAGCCATAGTTGGCACTGTTGCTGGCATTGCCTCGAGAAAAAAATCAGCAAGTGCTTCAAACAATCATCATGAAGTAGCTCATGCTATACTGAAATCTTCCTGCAGTAACACGTTGTACCCTGAGCTATGCTTCTCTGCAATCTCAACCGTACCAGATGCTACCAGCAAGATCAAGAGCCCAAAGGATGTAATTGATCTTGCACTGAATGTAACAAAGTCTTCGGTTCACCGGACTTACTCGAAAATCAGTAAGCTTGCTTCTCGCCGGAGTAGCTATACCGTGCGCGAAAAAGCTGCTCTAAAAGACTGTCTAGAAATGCTAAATGAAACTCTAGACGAGATTAACAAGGTTGCACAGGACCTCCATGACTATCCTTCTTTAAATAAATCCATAGCACAACATGCTGATGACCTCAACATTCTCCTCAGTGCTGCCATGACTAATCAAGAAACCTGCCTTGACGGTTTCTCTCATGATAAAGCTGACAAAAAGGTCCACTCACAGTTCATATAAAGTTAGACTGTATATATAAATGTATTTGTATAATCGATCAATTGTTGTCGATTTCTCTTGTTAACAGATTCGAGAGTTATTTTTCGGTGATGAAATAAATGTGCTCCGCCTATGTAGCAATGCCTTGGCTCTCATCAAGAACATGACCGATACAGATTTGGCAACACAGAAATATTCAAGATCAGCAGCAGAAAGGAAGCTCCAAGAGGAAGATGGGATAGAATGGCCAGAGTGGTTGTCGGCCGGAGATCGGAGACTATTGCAGGCTACAACCGTGACTCCAAATGTGGTTGTGGCAGCTGATGGGAGTGGGAACTACCGGACAGTGACAGAGGCGGTGGAGGCGGCACCAGATAGGAGTAGTACTAGATACATTATAAGAATAAAAGCAGGAGTTTATAGAGAGAACGTGGACGTGCCGTCGAGGAAGACTAATATTATGTTTGTGGGTGATGGGAGGACGACCACCATTATCACGGGTAGTAGGAGTGTTGGTGGTGGCAGCACCACATTCAACTCTGCAACTGTCGGTGAGTGTTGTTTCTTCCCAAAAAAAAAAGAAAAAAAAAAAAACATAATCTTAGCTCTAATCACTCAATTATTTTTCCAGCAACGTCACAGTTTGAAAATTAACTATCTATTTCTATATGGAAAGATGAAATTGCAGATTTTGTCTTTCCAGTTTTAGATGAAGGGTAGTAAGATGTTCTGATTAAGACAAGGATAGTTCTTTTTTTTTCTTTTTTTGGGTGAGCAAGATAAGGTTAGTACTGTTTTTGGCAAAAGGACTGAAAAAAAAAAAAAAAATGAGAGAGAGGAAGATTTTGTCCGTGTGTAGCAAGGACTGTAATAAGGGCCAAGACTCGGAACTGGCCCGCAATGGCATACTCATGATAGTGAAACTCAAATTGTGTTGCGGCAGTAATAGGTGGGGCCCCATAATTTTGGGACTGGTAATTGAAGTAATGATGCAGTTTCAGACATTTAATAGATGCCAACCATCTCACAATAATCCCATTACAACTTTTAAGAACTCATTTATTTAGGTCACGTTGTTGTGGTTTATATCTTAAATTAGAAGTGTTAAAATTTTGTATAAAAAAAAAAGTGTACATTGTCCACAGCACTGCAGCTGCTGTTGAATATGAAGTGTAAAAACAAATACTTTATATTCATCACAAAAGAATTGAAATTACTCAAAGTATTTATACATAAGCACTAATACATTGTCCACATCCAATGCAGCTGCTGTGGGGGAGAGATTCTTGGCCAGGGATATAACCTTTCAGAATACTGCTGGACCATCAAACCACCAAGCAGTTGCATTGCGGGTAGGATCGGACCTATCAGCATTTTACCGGTGCGACATGATAGCTTATCAGGACACCCTTTATGTGCATTCACTTCGCCAATTCTATGTCAGCTGCATTGTGATTGGCACTGTAGATTTCATATTTGGAAATGCAGCTGCTGTATTCCAAAACTGTGATATCCATGCCCGCCGCCCCAATCCAGGGCAAAAGAACATGGTGACAGCACAAGGCCGTGATGACCCTAACCAGAACACAGGTATAGTTATTCAGAAATGCAGGATAGGTGCAACAAAGGACTTGCAAGAGGATATAAGCAGTTTTCCTAGCTATTTAGGCCGACCATGGAAACTATATTCAAGGACAGTGATAATGCAGACCGATATAAGTGAAGTAATTAACCCAGCTGGGTGGTTTGAGTGGGATGGAGATTTTGCACTTGATACATTGGTCTACAGAGAGTATCTAAATACAGGACCGGGTGCTAATACTGCAAATAGGGTGACATGGAAGGGATTCAAAGTTATGACAAGTGCAGCAGAGGCACTGCCATATACTGCAGAAAATTTCATTTCAGGCAGTAATTGGTTGCCTTCCACTGGTTTTCCTTTCTCCCTTGGTCTATAATTTCATAGCTGAATATGTTTCATTTGCAAGTGAACTTGTATCTGGCAGTCTAATCTATTCTCTATCTACTGAAATTATGTACTAAATAAGAACTACCCACGAAATAATTTAATGATAAAATTGTTCCTTGCTCCGTTTCACATTTGATGTAATTGGATATCCTATAAAAAATAAAGATATACGATGCCAAGATTAATAACAGTTACAGAAGCTACACTTAGGAATAATTAACAGAAGAAAAAGGAGCAAATATGAGTTGAAATTGCCAGCAATTTCAAATTTAACTCTGTCAAATTAATCCAGAACTAGGCTATTGCCAAAGAAAACCTTAAATCATTTCTCTCAATAATCAAAAGAGCAAAAATCCACGCCAATCAAAATCACAGACATCAGTCAGATGATAAAGAAGAAGACATATCCAACAGCAAAATGACCTGTCATTGATGAACTAATGCGTGGACCGTCCATCGGCGGCGTCATTACTGATCGAGAGTAAAAATCCGGTTGGCGACGAATAGAGGATCAGACTTATTATGAAACGTGTAAAAGACAGAATGTGGAAATGACGCATGTAAAAGCTAGGGTTTTAGAAGTGAGATTTTTCCTGAATGGTGAATAACTTAAAATCCTTCTCTGTCTAAGAATTTTCTGGATCGAACCTCACATATTTCTGGATTTGCATTTATGTTATACAACCGCTGTCCATGCAGCAATACAGCACGTGTGAGAGTTTTAGTAATTTTTTAAATAAAACAAATTTATATGTTCATTGTAAAGTAACTACAGGTTCATCATAAGTATTTTCACTTGATATTGCAGAAATTTTAATTGTACGAATTCATTACTTAGTAACTACAGATTCATAATGTAGTAGCTATATATTTATTGTTTAGTAATTATAAATTCACCCTGCAGTAAATATTTGTTTATTATATTTTATTTTTTATTAAAATGTATAGAGCAAGAAATATTCAAGTTTCCTTTTCCTTTTGATCTTATTCTGAACATGTCATTATAACGTTCCTTAATTATTGATGTGAATATAGTAGATGGGTTTGTATAGATGCTTCAATCAATTCATGTTGCCCTACATCCATATATATATCTATATATACACGACATGAGGTGCCCATGTATAATTGGTCCAACATATCTAATGAATTTCATGTGCTCAACATCAATTATAAAATCTAACTTAACTCCAATTCATTCGTAAGGGAACTATGAATTGAATATTTGTTGCAAAGTTAAATTACATTGTATATAAATATGAATAAATGGAGAAATTATTCTAATGAGTAATTATATAGTGCACTTGGTGTAATTATTACAAAGTTAAATTATACTATATATAAATATGAATGAATGGAGAAATTATTCTAAATGAGTAATTTTGTGGTGCACTTGATATAATTTACGCCAAGTGTTTTGAACTATTGAATTATCAACTTTTAATCTCACTTGTTAATAATCAATGACTGAAATTAAAAATTGATGATATAATAGTTCTAAAACTATAAATGTAAATTATACCGTATGCACCATAGAATACCTCGTTCTAAATATATATATTCATGCTTTTGCTGAAATCTAATTACAAATGAGTCAACCACGTAATCCCATAATATTTGGATGCGTACAAAATTGTATTGGGTTTAAGAGAAATATTAAGGATATTTATTATTTTCCAACACTTACCTTTCTGATTAGAAATAATTTTTTTCTCTCTTCTCTCTAGCATTTCTCTTCAATTTAGATATGTGTTAGAAGGACGAGGAATGGATAGATATTCGGCCTTGATGGTAAGCTTAATTCATTTTCATAAGATGATTATCCGATGAGCCAACTTCTCGGGTTAATGCCAGTAATACTTCTTCGCAGAGCCAGATGCTAAGTAATTGATGTAAAGAATCCGAAATTTATTTAAATTTATGATATAAAAATAAATTTTTAATATTTTTTATTGGAGAATAAATTTTAAAAATAATATAAATTTATATTCTATTATATATATTTTAAAAAATTAATACTGAACTACATTCATTTATATTTATTTCAAGTGAATGTAACTCCGAACTTGACTTCTTCGTCCTTGATGATGAAACAACTCACATGCAAGTTTTAAAGACAACGCCAAGTGCAACATTAATAATGTGGGTCTCAAGCAAACCTTATTAATATAGATAGCCTGAAAAAATCAAACATTGGTCCATGTACAATGCGGTTTTGATTAATTAAATTTAATAATAATAATAATTAATTTGTCATAATTATTATGATTAAAAAAGATACTAGAATCTTAATATATGCATACTAGCTATATATCTAGGGGTGTACAACAGTTCAGTTATACTGAATTACCGAAGCGAACTATTAAAATTAGGTAACCAATTATCATGCTAAAAAAAATTCGATTCGGTAAACGATTGTAAGATTTGAACTATTTCTGTTATTTACCGTAGTAATAACCGAATAATTGAATTTTTATATTTTTAAATTTATTTTAAATTTTATTATGATATTTGTATTTGTCACAAATATATTTTTTATTTTATTTCAAAAACATATTATTTTATGATATTTTTATTTATATATTATTTTTATTATAATTAAATAAATTAAGAACATTAATAAATTTAAGTAAAATTTAAAATTTTGGTTAAAATTTCCGATAATTACTAAAATTTTAAATTCGTAATCAATAATTGAATTTTTTATTCGGTGAGACTTTTTTGAAGAATTTAATATTTGGTTACCATTTTTTTTCAGTTTTGTAACCAAATTACCGAATATTCACCTCCAACTATATCAATGATATTTACATATATATTAAAGGAATAAGTTTAATAAAATATAACCTCTCTCCGTCCAATATAGTAAAAAAGAAAAAGTCCAATTTCATTTATTTTTTAAAAATTTTAATAGAAATGTTTATAATTTTATAATTTCTAATATAAATTTCTAATATATATTAAGGAGAGAAACAAAACAGCTGGGTTATGAATTATTTAGAATGCATCATCTTTAACACATTTAAATCATTATACTAATTAATGTGAGCAAAAAGTACAAAAAAATAATATATTTACAAAATTTTGTAAATCTGTTGCCTAATGCATTTACTGGCTTTAAAAAAATGATCAAATCACATATACCAGTTGCAAATGCTAATATTCGAATTAATATCTCTGTAGGACAATTTGTTATAGCTAATAAGTCTAAAACACACCTGAAGCGTGGTAGATCAATTGATTCCAAAGATAAATTCCTAGAAAAATAAAAAGGAGCTAGTCAATAAGATGACTTAATTGATGAGGCAGAAACTCCTAAAGAGTCTAATGACATAATAACAAATAAATCTCTATAAGAGATTTAGTTACATGAAAAATAATGATAATGGAGAAATCTTAATAAGTTATATCGTTGCAAAACAAATATGAAATCGAAAGAAAATAGTCGTTGATGATATCTTTGCTTATAATGTAGCAATTGATATTATGGAAGAAAATGAATATTTAAAGCAAAAAATAATTGAAGAATATCAATAGAAGTGATTGGCCGAAATGGAAAAACACGATACAGGTTGAATTAAATTCACTTAATAAACATAAAGTTTTCGGGCTAATAATTAAAACACTTGAAGGTGTAAAATCCGTTGGATACAAATATATATTTGAACGAAAACGAAATGAAAATAACGAAGTTGTAAGATATAAAGCAAAACTTGTAGTACAAGAATTTCCATAAAGGTCTGATATTGATTATGAACAAACATATTCTCCTATGGTGAATACAACAACTTTTTAATACCTTATAAGTCTTGTAGTACATGAAAATTTGATATGCGTCTTATAGATATTGTTACGGCATATTTATATGATAATCTTGATAGTGACATCTATATAAAAATCTTTGAAGGATTTAAAATGTCTGAAT
This sequence comes from Balakata baccata, assembly GCA_949630135.1. Classification (NCBI taxonomy): domain Eukaryota; kingdom Viridiplantae; phylum Streptophyta; class Magnoliopsida; order Malpighiales; family Euphorbiaceae; genus Balakata; species Balakata baccata. Next base: position 18,507 of record CATIWF010219597.1, read on the forward strand.
TGCAAAATACAAATTTCAGAATGTTATTATATCAAGTTACAAAAATTATTATATAATCTAAAATAATCAGGACAAATGTGGTACAATCATTTGAGTAATACTTGTTAAAAGAAAGATATAAAAATAATTCTATCTGCCCACGTGTTTTAATAAAAAAATCAGAAAATAAATTTGCTATTGTTGCTGTATATGTTGATAATTTAAATATTATTGGAACTCCTAAAGACTTACAAGGGCAGTTGCTTATTTGAAGTATGAGTTTTGAATGAAAGATCTTAGAAAATTAAATTTTTGTCTTGGTTTACAAATTGAGCATTTAGCTGATAAGATCTTAGTATATCAATCATCTTACATAGAAATATTCTTAAAAAATTTCATATGGATAAAGCAAATCCATTGAGTACACTAATGATTGTGGGGTCACTTGATGTGAAAAAATATTATTTTCGACCTCGAAATGATGAATAAAAAATTTTTAGTTCTGAAGTATTATATCTTAGTGTAATTAGTGCATTGCTATACCTTACTAATATTACACGATTTGATACAATATTTTTGGTAAGTTTATTGTCAATGTATTGTTATTTTCCAACACAAAGACATTGGAACTGAGTTAAACATGTCTTTCGTTATCTCCGAGTAACAATTAATTTGACATTATATTATTCAAATAAATCAACATTAAAAATAATTAGTTATGCTGATACAAAATTTTTATCTGACCTATATAAAGCTCGATTTCAAACATGTTATATTTTTATAAGTGGTGAAACTGTTATTTCATAGTGATTAACAAAATAAACTTTGATAGACATATCTTCAAATCATGCTGAAATAATTGCAATTTATAAAGCAAGTCAGGAATGCATATAGTTGACGCAAATAATGTAGCACATTCGAGAAACAAGCAGTTTATCTATTAGTAAAAGAATTCCTACAGTGTTATACGAGGACAATGCAATATGTATAGTACAGTTAAAAGGATGTTCATTATATGAGACCGAACAAAACATATTTCTCCTAGATTATTCTTCACGCATAATCTTGATAAAAGTGGATAAATCGATGTTCAACAAATTCGATCAAATGATAATCTCACAGATTTATTCACAAAAACTTTATCTACTGCAACATTTGAAAAATTGGTGCGAGGCATTAGAATGTGTTGACTTAGAAATTTGAAGTGACGTTTTTATGAGAGAGAAAAAATATGTATTGTATTATTTTCCTTTACTAAGGTTTTATTTCACTAGGTTTTTCTATCAAGATTTTTAATGAGGCAGTTTCATATTAATATTATACAATAAATGTACTTTTTTTCCTTCACTAAATTTTTCTTCTCATAGGGTGTTTCCTAATAAGATTTTAACGAGACGTATTCTTGTTAATAGACATCCAAGATGAAGTGTTATAAAATATTTGAATTTTTTATGTCCATAACTCTTATTTGCATAACATCCCTTGTAGACTAATTATCTCATTTTATCGTAATTTATTCATACAATTAATTTTGTAACATGTGTTATTTAAATGTCCTTTTATAAGCTTATAAATAGAGAATTGATGAATGAATAAAGAATAAGTGAAAATTTATCTCAAATCTCTACTTTATTCTTCTTTTATCTATTTACTTTGTTTTTTATTCTTAGTTTCTTTTATCTTTTTGTAATATAATTAAATTGAATTTGAGAATTTATAAAAATATTTTAGGGCCACACATATATATATATAAAAGAAAATCACACATCATAAAATATAACATAATTACCTAGTTTTAATAAAATTTAACTTCTAATTAATGAATTATTAATACCATTTATTAATAAATTAAATTATTAAATGACAAAATTAACTAATCAAATCATGTTGATTTTTTCGTAAATTTATCTGTCTCCATATTTTCACTTTTATATATAGTATAATTTATGAGTTTTATGTCATCCAATAGCCTATTTACTTATCTCATTTTCTAAAATTTACATTATCTCGATTCGAATTTAAGAGCTATAAGGAACTTCTCAACAATATTTTATTATTTCTCTTTTCTTTCTTTTGTTATTTTCTCTTTCTTTTTTTTATTTCTTATTATATCTCTTTATTTTTTAGATAGTTTTATTAATAAAAAATTAAAATAGAGAGTGAGATAATGAGTATTGTTGGAATGCATTCACTCTTCAAAGCAAACTAAAATAGTGAGTGAATTTTTTATAATATAATAGAGAATGAATTAAAAAGTATTGTTGGAAATGCTATTAAAACAGAAAAATCTAACTTTTTTTATGATGAATATGAGTGAATTTTACTGACTATACCTCAATTTTATAAATTGTAACAATTCAGTATCTCAAATATTATTTGTAATATAAAATTATCTCAACCTTTATTTTATAATTAAAATAATTTTTAAAAAACTGAATTATTACAAGTTTGTATAATTGTAATATCATTGGTAAAACTCATCGGATAAATATTTAATTGCAGAAATTTCATTATGCAAATAAACTAAGTATGCCACCTATACTGTAAATTGCAACTTTTCAGAATACAAGATGGAAAAAAGTGGAATGTTACCAACATTCTTTATGTATTTTCTATTATATATTTTCAATAAAAAAAATAAATACATTTCTTTTTTTATAAGGTATTAATTTTATTATAAAAATTATTAATTTTTAATAATTAAAAAAATCCATTTTTATAATAAAAAAGTGTATAAAGATGTGTTTTTTTAAAAAGAAATAATTTTATTGATTTAAACTAGTAATATATCAATAAAAATATAAATACAAATCAGCTAAAAATTTTAGATGATGAAACAATAAAAAAATTTACAGCATCTAAATTAATAGCATAATATATATTATAGTGATTAGAATACATATGATTCCAGTTTTTCAATATATTGACGACTATAATTCAATTTATTATCTCTCTTGTATTGAATGTGTTGCTCATTTAAATCGTTCATACAAAAATAAAATGTTATAATAAGATGATAAAAAATAAAATATCGTAATAAGATGTCAAAAACTAAATACCGTAACAATACGACGAAATTATAAAAAATAAAATAATTTAAATTTATGTAAAATAAGACTTATTTTAGAAATAAATTGATAAAAAAAAAATGTAGAAAGGTAATTTAAGTTTAGAATAGCCAAAAATTATCCATTTGGTGGCTAGAAAAAGCAACTAAGAGAAAAAAAAGCTTGAAATTTAATGTTTGATTGTATAAAGAAGTGTTATAACATTTCTCAAACAAGAATTCATGAAAACGATAGAAAAGGATGGAAAGGATCAGCGCATAGCTTTATTTGATAATGCAAGCTGTAAAAACGCGTAGATGAGTCGTCGTGTTCTTCAAGTTTTTAATTTTTTTGGTAGATGTGTTCTTTAAGCTTTTATTTCTTTAGAATTTTCGGAAAGAGAGATCTTAATATCAACGATTCAATATGGTTAGGTTCCAATTCCATTAATATATTCTCTCTTCTCAACCAGTAATATAATGATATATATTTAATTATTTTATTTTTATTAATTAATATAAAAATAAAATAATTAAATTTTTATTCATTATATAATTATTTTATTTGTATTAATTAATATAAAAATAAAATAATTAAGTTTTTATTGATCCTATAATTGGAATGATTTTACGTTATTTCAAGTACATTTTGGTCAACTCCATGTTTATAGAAGGAATTTTGCTTTTTCTGTTTGTGTTTTTTCTTTTAAGAAAATAACATTATAAATAGATAATAGTGAAAAAGTTTTATTTGATTTTTTTAATAGAAGGAACAGTAATTTATACAATAGAAAATAATTATATTTTTATATACATTATAAAAATATTAAATTCTCATTATTTTTAACAGATAGTGTAAAAAAAAATTCGAGTTTAAAACCTTTTCTAATTCTCGATATAGTTACTTTACTATTATTTTATGTTCATATTCAATGGTTTTTATCATTAATAAACATGAGCTATCATTGATTATTTCGTAAACTGCTACTTATTAAAATAAGAAAGTATGAAATAGATTCTATATTTTTTTTAATAATGGCATGAAATTCATAAATTATATATTTTTAATCATTCAATATGCATAAAATTACGAGTTTTTCTACAACATACTTAGTGTCTTAGTGTATTGATATATCATAACATTTATAACAATTAGATCATTTGTTTCTAATTCTAGCAATTAGATTAAATAGTTAACCTATTATTATAGATAAAAATTCAAATGTATTTAATATACCTAGTGTATTGTAGCAAAAACATAAAATTAAAAGTAACTCTATCCTCTAAAATGGGGAATAAAATTTTAGCAATTACTTTATTACAAGTTGAAGAATATAAATACGTACATAAATAAATAAAGTATAAATATTTTATACAAGTTGAATAAGAATTGTGAAAAATAAAATTTGGAAAAATTAGCATTTCTCTTACTATTATTAACTAGTGAAAACGAAAGGTAGGGTAGGGAACTTAAGAGAATAGCTGTCCATAGCATGCATATATAGCTAAAGTACATAAAGTTCATAAATAAGCTTCTAGCTTGTTAATTACGTTGGTCCCTTGGGTCCATTTCTTGTTTAATTAACATGGCTTGTTAATTTTTAGGAAAATGACACAATTAATTATCTTATTTAATATCCAATTTGACATTTATTTTTATTTTTAAAAAATAATTTATTTGAGAACTATTTTCCGTGATTTAAATTCCATTTATATACTTTTTTTTTATTTAAAGTCAAAACATCAAAATTACAAAATACTATGTAAAAAGAAAAAAAAAGTAAAAATATTATAAAAAAAAGAATAAAAATGTCTTTTTTTATATATAAAAAAGAGGTATCAGATATAATTTTTTCTTAATTTTTTAAATTCATTAAGAGGATTAGTGAACCGTAAATTACTTGCATAAATAGCTTATTAATTAGTTGGGTTAAAACCTTTGTAATTTGTTTACATAAAGGAAATTTAGAATACGAAAATATATTAGGTAAAATTACTATTTACCCCTGGTATTTATGAGATTTAAAAAGTATACAATTTGCTCTATGTGATTTAATATAATGCAGTAGTATCTCTTAAGGTTTAAAAATTATGTTACTTACCCTATAAAAATTTAATATATTATACTAATATTTTCTTGTAAGTTTGATTTACGGTATTAGTTTTCCCTTGAAGTTTAATTTGTAAGTTTGATTTACTATATTAGTACTTCATTGAAGTTTAACATATTGTATTAATATTTCTCTAAATAAAAAATAATATACTAGTATTTTTTTTATTAAGGTAAATGCTTTAAAATTTAACAAAATAATTATATATTTTAATAAAAATAAAATAAAAAGGGTAAATTACATATTCTAAACTTAGAGATACTAGTATATTATACAATAGAAAATACATGTAATTTTCCCAATGTATTACTTCATATTCATTTTTTTGTATTATTAGGAGAAAATTCTTTCTCTTTAAAAACAATAATACTGTACCCCATTTTGCTTAAAAAAAAACAATAATACTGTAACGCGTTTTCCCTTTTATTTTGGATTTCATTGTCATATTTTATTTCTTTCTTTTCATTTTTCTAAATTCGTTTTAGATTTTTCTTTTTCATAGGTTAAGTCTATGAATAAATTAATGAATTGATTTAATTTACAAAAATTATAATTATTTTACGCAAAAAATTGATATATTGAATTTCTCATAAATTTATTTATTTATAAATACAGTCCAAAACAAAAATTATAATGGCGTAAAAGTAGCTCTTCCGCTTTTCATTTCATTATTTTTTATTTAATACTCTTTCTGTCCTAAAAAATATGGTCTTATTTTCCTTTTTCAAAATATAATATATTTATTATTTTACATTATATTTAATTTTTGAATTATTTTTCCTACTCCTATTTAATATTTTTTATTAAATTTTTATTTAAAAAAATTTAAATTATTTTAACTCATATTATGTTTAATATATATATATATATATTTGTAAAATTTATTGATGCAATTTAAACTTATATCTTATATTATTGTTAGCTATAGTTTTGTTCTTATAACAATAATGTAAATAAAGGATGCAATAGAAGAACAATTCATATTAATATGATAATTCATTTTTCATTAATTTATGTAGAAAATAAAGTTGGACTTTTTTTTTTTTTGGAATGGAGAGAATATTAATATTTTATAAGCTCATGCCAATTAGGATAAACAAAATTAATAAAGATTTGAAAAAAAAAATTCCCCAATAATAATTATTTTGCTCTCTTCTCTTTCCAATTATTCAAACCAAGATTTAATGAGGAGTTAAACGATCACTTGTTATTTTGATGTTTTTTTTTTCATATTTAAAAGTTTAGTAGGATGTGTAATAGGAGTAATTTTTCCTATTTTTTTTTTTTACCAAAAGAAGGCCGTGAGCTATTATAGTAGTCATCATTTTGTATTTATTATAAAAATAAAATTATATAGAGTGCCATGGAAAAAATTTGAATTCAAAACCTCTCATCTTTCTAATAACAAATGTTGTTATCACTTGAACTAGACCTCAAGTGTAGAAAAAACATTTTTTTATGAACTCTAATTATTATTGGTGCATAGTAAATTTATTTTTTTCACGTATTTAGTATTGCGAATGACAATTTAAATTATTTTTTGGAAAACCATTCTTTTAATACTGTTATATAAATAATTTAAAAATTACATTAAATGTTTAAAATGCTTTTTATTAAAATCAAATCAATCTATAGCAAAAGCAATGAGTAACAGGCAGATATGATGTTTTGTGCTGAACACTTTATTTTTTTTTCCTTGTACCAAAACAAGTAATAACATTCAGCTTGGAATATTATTAGACCAGTAGAGCTCGTGATTGGGTGCAGTACAGCTCAGTTATTTGGACAAATGTGTAAATTAGCTCATAAATTATATTTTATAAAGCGAGTCATTCAATCAATTTTAATTCAGTATAAATATACCTTTGAACTTTAAATTTGGTGCGATTATTTGGACAAATGTGTAAATTAGTTCATAAACTATATTTTATAAAGCGAGTCATTCAATCAATTTTAACTCAGTGTAAATATACCTTTGAACTTTAAATTTGGTACAATTAGGTCCCAATATATTTAGTCTTATAAATCAGAACCATGGGTTAACTCAATCTAGTGATGAGTGATTCGCTCTATATAGTATAATTCAATGATTAATTTATATTGAATTAAAAACTTATTTGTACTAAGAAATAGTTTATGAACTAATTTATACAATTGACGTATGTTATATGATGAATACTATGAAACAATAGAGAAAAAGTGGGTTGTACAAAACCAAATCGATTTAAAATACTCTATTAAATAGAACCAAAAAGATTTGTTTTGTTTATTTGACGTCTACTTAGGTAGAATTTTCAGATGAATGGATCGATCCAAACAATATTCGAATTTTTAGGTCAAATTTTTTTGAAGCATGCATGGATCAAATAAGCAATTACTAGCTAGTGTTAGGGCTTTAACCCAAATAGTGTCAATACCAATAAGTTTTAGTTTAATAATACTTGTTTTTGTGATTAGAATTGTAAGATCTACAATTCCAATTTTCAATTCAAGATTTTGTAAAAAATAAAAAATGATCAATATGATCTAGTTTGGATACAGCTATATGAAATGGCATGACATATGGGTTCAATAGACTGATTAGGCCATACTTTTCACCAAGCAAAACCATTGCTATAAAAGCAATAGAACCTGTGGTATTCAAAAAGGGAAAGGTAAGGCATATGATCCTTTGAAAGGAGAAGTAAAAGCAATGAGGCAGCCAACACAAGATCAAGATGCCCCATTCGAATCAGTCTAAACTATGGCAACTCACCGCCGGCACATTGAAAAACCAAAACAATCAAAATAAAATTCAGAACCCATTTATCATATTGACCCATATACCCGTTTTCCCTCTTAAATACATCCTTACCTGCCCATCTAACATCTACCCCCTGTTTTTTGTCCTTAAATACTAGTACTACATGCATATATTTCTTCTTCATTGGCAAGGCTGACCAGTCCCACACTGATCCCTTCATCAATATCTCTTTGCAATTCCCTGCTGTAATGTCGAGATATTTTTTCCTGTTTGCTGTTTTGCTTGTTGTTTTTAGGCCATGTACTTGCTCTTCTACTACTGATTATATCCAAAACGAATGCTTCAAAGTCCCTGTTTATGAATTTGTTGGCTCTTTGAAAACCACTTTGGATATCATTCAAGATGTTACTTCTACCATCTCAAATTCTGGTAATTTATTTGGTGATTTTCGTCTCACTAACGCTGTAAATGATTGTCTTGACTTGTTGGATTTCTCTGCTGATGAGTTGAGCTGGACCTTGTCTGCCTCTCAGAATCCTAAGGGTAATTGAAACAAACATCTTCTAGCTCTTGTTTGTGTTATGTTTGTCCGTAATTCTAATGGAGATAATGATGGGTTTTGCTTTAAAAGTTTTTGCTCGGAAAATGTGATAATGATCCATTTTCAACTTCTGCTTTTATTTGGGTCTTTATGAATGGATTGAGTACTTTAATTATGAAAGTTAAAAAAAAAAAATGCCTAGTTTGTACTTGATCCATTAGAAAACAGGGGATCTCTTCTCAGCTTTAGTGGACCTACAAAATTGGTTTGCCCTTCTTTAACTTTTGGGGCCAAATCCACACTAAAGAATACATCTTTTGTGTAATTTCTAATAGAGAAATGCATGTAATTTAAATTGCAGGTAAGAACAACAGCACAGGCGATCTGGGTTCTGATCTAAAGACATGGTTAAGTGCTGCATTTGTTAATCAAGGAACATGCATCGAAGGATTTGAGGGCACTAGTGGTATTCTCAAAAGCATAGTCGCTGGTGGTCTAAACCAGATCACTTCATCAGTCCAAGAACTCTTAAGTAAAGTGGACACAAAACCCAATTCTAATGCTAACAGCGGCAGCAAAAATGGCAAACATAACAAATTTCCTTCATGGGTTAAGCATGAAGATCGTAAATTGTTAGTAATAGATGGGTTATCTCCAAATGCTATAGTAGCAGCAGATGGGACTGGGAATTTCACCACCATAATGGATGCAGTGAAAGCGGCTCCGGATTATAGCTTGGGTCGCTATATAATATATGTTAAGAAGGGTTTGTACAATGAATATGTGGAGATCAAGAAGAAGAAATGGAATCTCATGATTGTTGGTGATGGAATGGGTGTGACTGTGGTCTCTGGTAACCGAAATTATGTTGATGGCTGGACCACTTTCCGCACAGCAACCTTTGGTAAGCATATGATATTCTGCTTTTCCATTTTTTTATGTTCCTTGTGAGTAAAGTATTGTTTGAACGGGGGCAGGGAGGAGTAAGTAGTGGAACAGTGAAAAAAAACCTATGTTTGGGATAGGAGGTATATGAAAAATATGGGGGTATACCCTTCCCTTCCCCATTCTTTTTATTTTTGCTACACCCCATTGGGGTGTAGGAAGAGGTGAGGGAGAAAAATGATTTATTATACAATTTTATCCTTCTCTCTTTTTGTTTCTTATTTAAATTAATGAAGTTATTTTTTTTATTTTAAATATTTACTCTTACATTAATTACCTTTTTCTTCTAACATTCTTCCAAACAATGGAAAGTAGTTATATATATTTCTCTTTTCATTTTTATTCTATCCTTCCTTACTCTTCCATTAATTGCCTTTTTCTACCCTTCCTCCAAACATCCAAACAGAGCCTAAAGATTTTTGCATGATGTTTGACCTCACTGCATTATACATTAATTAGGCTGGACCTGTGTTGATCATATACTACCATTGACTATTCACAACCTTTTGTTGTAACTTATGAAGGGTCGTACTTTGGAGTGTAATAGAGTCGAGTTGATATAGTGTCAAGTTCGAATTTGTTTCGATTAAAAAACTTCTAATTCAAATTCTATTTGAATTCAATAGATTTTTTTAGTTGTTTAAAACTCAACTCAAAAATATTCGAGTTCAACTCGACACAAGTCAAATCAATTAAAAAACTTAATAGATAATATACTTGGATCGACTCGAATTAACTTGATTCAATCAAGTTTGAATATACTGGAATACTAATAACTAACAAAAAAAATTAACTATTTAATTAAGTTCGCGAGTCTTGCAAGTAAAGCATTGTGATATTCAAACTCGACTTGATAAAATACTCTGAGCTCAACTCAAAATTCAAATATTTTACTAATCATGATAGAATAGCTTACTAAGTATCTTGACCCTTTTACATCCTCAACTTTGACTCCATTTTGAATCATATCATAATCCTAATTACTATGAAAAACGCTATTTATCTCAACACTTTTTGTTTCAACTAATATAAAATATTTGTACTTTTAATGCAAATTAAATAAAACAAGTGAAGGTGGGTGGATAGAGTACAAATATTTTATGCTAGTTGGGACAAGTTGGGACAAAAAGTATTGGAACATGTAGCATTTCGCAATTTCTATATACCTATACTGTTAATCCGTGACTATTAATAACACTTAAATTACATTTAATTTTGCTTCCTGCATCTGGTGGTCATCCTAGCCATCTGGGTTGCAGGATCAGGATATAATATTAATTGTCTTGAAGTTTTAAACTACTTGAATGTCCCTTTTTCATTGTAGCCTTGAGTCTATAGAAAATCTCTTGCATTATGTTGTGGCCATAGTAATTGCACATGATCGCCATACTGCTTCGTTGTCACCTATGATTGAGAATTTAATTTAAATATCTTGCATAAAATTTGTACTTAGGAGTCTTGCTTATCCTTGTTTTTCCCATGCAAGATTGTGAAATTGCATATGGCATTAATTGGCTCTCATGAAATCTGCAGCTGTTAGTGGGAGAGGATTTATAGCACGAGACATAACTTTTGAGAACACAGCAGGACCTGAGAAGCACCAAGCAGTAGCTCTGCGGTCCGATTCAGATCTATCGGTCTATTACCGGTGCGAAATGAAGGGATACCAAGATACATTATATACTCATACAATGCGACAATTCTACCGCGAATGCAGAATTAGTGGTACTGTTGATTTCATATTTGGAGATGCAACTGTGGTTTTCCAAAACTGCCAGATTCTAGCCAGGAAAGGCTTACCAAACCAAAAGAACACCATAACAGCACACGGTCGCAAAGACCAAAATCAGCCAACTGGGTACTCTATGCAGTTCTGCAATATCTCAGCAGATATAGATCTCTTGCCTGTTGCAAACTCAACATACACTTACCTTGGCAGGCCATGGAAAAATTTCTCAAGAACTGTGGTAATGCAATCCTATATGAGTGATGCTGTCAGGCCAGAAGGGTGGCTTGAGTGGAATGGGAATTTGTATTTGGATACTTTGTATTATGGTGAGTATTTGAATTATGGGCCAGGAGCAGGGCAAGCTAAGAGGGTGAAATGGCCTGGCTATCATATTTTCAATTCTTCTTATGAGGCCAATAATTTCACAGTAGCCCAATTCATTGATGGAAACTTGTGGCTGCCATCAACAGGAGTCAAATATACAGCAGGTTTAGATGTCTAATTAAGGAATCATACATTCATGTTGTGTGTTGATTGTTTTTTACCTAAAATTTAATTCGATTATCTTTTTTTTTTACCTGTATACTTTGTATGAATATTTGTGGGTTTTTTTCTTCTTTTTTTTTTTCAAAAAAAAAAAATGGTTACATATAATCTAGTAAAAACAGTAAGGAGCAATCTCTTTGGTTCTATGGCCTATAGGATTGGCGGGTAATATGGCTACAAATAGCAAATTAAATCTGTGTCAACCATTTTTGTTTTTGGCATATTGTGTCAACCATTTTTTTTAATTAGATTACTTAACTAATTATTCAATAGAATACCTTGAAAGGCTCCTGTCCAGACCTGTTTTATTATTTACACAACAATAACAACTAATATCAACACCAACACTGTACTGCAAAGCGGAGGAAAAGAAACAGAGCATTGAAAAACAAAAAGGAGAATCAACATATTCACAAACCTGATCTCCCCTCCTATTCTCTCTGCCTTAGCTCAATTCTAAGGCAGAGAGACCTCTGCCTCAAAAAAAAAAAAAAAAGAAGAAAGAAAGAAAAATGGTATTTCAAGATTTTGATACAATATCTGAGCGCAGAAGATTAGAAAGGGAAAGAAGATTTAAGAAAAGGGTTACCATTGCCGCGATTTCGATTTTCGCCTTGCTTGTTGTTGTTGCTGTTGGAGTTCTTTTCATTGTAACCGATACCCGTAATCATACAAAATCAACTGATCAACCTCAGAATAATCAAAATTCTGATAAGAAAGTTGTCTCCCATATTCAAAAAGTTATCAATTTAGTATGTAATGCTACTACTTATAAAGACAGATGCCAGAGTTCCCTTAAGAAGCAAGTGCAGAAACATTCTTCTTCAGCTCAGCCTAAAGATATTCTGAGATTAGCAATAGAAGCAACTGATGATGAATTCGAAAAGGTTTTGAATAAGACTTCCTCGTTTAAATTTGAATCCAACCAAGAAAAAGCAGCATTTGAAGATTGTAAAGAGCTTATTGATGATGCCAAAGAAGAACTGAAAAGTTCTATTTCTCAGGCCGGAGTTGATACAAAAAAACTGGTGAAAAATCAGGCGGATTTGAGCAATTGGTTAAGTGCAGTCATGTCTTATCAACAAACTTGTATTGATGGCTTTCCTGAAGGAAAATTGAAATCTGATATGGAAAAGGTCTTTGAGTCTGCCAAAGAACTTACTAGCAATTCCCTCGCGATGGTCTCTGCAGTTTCTACTTTCTTTTCATCGTTTCAGATTGAAAAATCTAAACGCCGTCTTTTGGAATTCGAACCCAATGCATCTGCCTCGAATAAGGATGGGCTTCCAGGATGGATGAGCCATGAGGATCGTCGGATGTTGAAGCAAGCAGAATCCGAAAAGCTGAAACCTGACGTTATTGTGGCCAAAGATGGCAGTGGAAACTTCAAAACTATTTCTGAAGCATTGAAAGCCATGCCAGAAAAACACCAAGGACGGTATGCAACATTACCAATTTTTCATTTTTTGCTTTAAGTGGTCCGGTTGGAGTTCGCACCCGAGACCTTACAAAACTGATTACCACATTCTTAATATATGAATTAGTTATTTGATTAATCATGCTTATGACAATGTAGGTATGTCATCTATGTCAAAGAAGGAATTTTTGAAGAGACTGTGATTGTGGAAAAGGCAAACAAGAACGTTACCATGTATGGAGATGGATCACAGAAGACAATTATAACTGGCAGCAAAAATTTTGTAGATGGAGTTCAGACATTTAGAACTGCAACTTTTGGTATGTTAATTGATGAATAATGACTTGCCAGTTGCCACTGTAAATTTTGAACATAAAAGAAATGTGCAGCATTCTGAGACATATACAAATTGAATATTGCAGCGGCTCTAGGAGAGGGATTTATGGCCAAAGCAATGGGATTTAGAAACACAGCAGGTCCATCAAAGCATCAGGCAGTGGCCGCTAGAATCCAAGCAGATCGTGCAATATTCCTGAATTGCCGGTTTGAAGGTTACCAGGACACATTGTATGCACAAACACATCGCCAGTTTTACAGGAGCTGCGTCGTTTCAGGGACAATTGATTTCATATTCGGCGACGCAGCTGCTATCTTCCAGAACTGTCTGCTTCTACTCAGGAAACCATTAGAAAACCAACAGAATATCATTTCAGCTCAAGGCAGGACTGACAAGCACGAAACGACGGGAATTGTGCTTCAGAATTGTAGAATTCAGGCTGACAAGGAACTAATTCCTGATAAGGAGAAGGTGAAGAGTTATCTCGGAAGGCCATGGAAAGAGTACTCAAGAACAATTGTAATGGACTCGGCAATAGATGACTTGATTCATCCTGATGGATGGCTTCCATGGCAAGGAGATTTTGCACTGAAAACCTTGTATTACGCAGAATATAATAACAAAGGACCTGGTGCCAACACTAATTCCAGGGTAAAATGGCCTGGATATCATATCATTGATAAAACTCAGGCCACCAAGTTTACTGTACAACCTTTCTTGGATGGAGGAGAATGGATTCCTGCTTTGGGAGCTCCTGTTCACTTTGGTTTATTTTAGTTTACAAAGTTCAGTACACAATTCTAAAGTAGAGTATTTTATTGAAAATTTGTCTAAAGAGGAACACCATCTTTTAGATTTCTGGAATATTGGGACTCCTATTTCTCCTTGAAATTTCAACAAGTCACATAAACTTAGGGAAAATATTCACCTCTACTCGGAAAATTTTTCTATAGACCAAATCCGTGGATCAAATCAATGAGGGAATACCATATAGACAAAATAATTTTTATAATATTCTATTATCGGTTTGATTTATAGAATCCGTCTATGTAAAATTTTTTAACCTTTACCAAATTCATTGGTTCGTTTTAGGGATCAAACCAATTATAATATATTATATATATGCAAAATAATTATTATTTTGCATATCGCAGATTATAATTGAATTTATCTACGAATGTTTTAACGGATTAGGTGGGTAAATAATCTTATAAAGATTGGATACAAAGATGATGCACAAATTATTCTAAGCACATTCTAGTGTGTGATTTCTTTTTATTAGACTTAAATTAAGTATTACTATTTAATTAATATGATTTTGTTTCATGTTTTTCTTCAGTCTGAAACCAATAGGATTATAGGATCTTGTAATGGGGAACTTAGAATTTGGTAGAGAAATACATGTGATACCTTCTATATATTACGTTGATCAATAAATCATTTGTTTTAAAATTTAAATTTAAATTTTCCTATTTTTATTCTTTTTTTTTAAGGTATTTATATACATAATTCTAACTGTTGTTTGAGTTGAGACATCATAATTTTTAAAAGAACTTTAATATTTAATGCATTTATACCAATTAATAGCCAACTCTTTTTTTTTTTTTTTGGTAAGAAGAGGTGGGATAAACCCACAGAATTAATGCCCAACTTTTGATGAATGATTATTTGCAAAATGTTTGATGAATTCTCATTGTTTTTACATACCTTGCAAGTAAAAATAAAAACCTAATTTTCAAGGTGGAAATGATCAAAATTGCCTAAAATGAGTTAGACCCATAAATTTGATAATTGTTTTTAAGGAAATACTCAAATTCAAATATATGTTTAATTTAAATTATTAATAGTAAGTAATTTAAAATATTTAACTAATTTACCTAAATTAATTCAACATAAGAAATAATACCAACACTTCATAATACACTTTTCACCTTACATTTCCAATATAAAAAAAATGTGTTTCCTTGTTTATAAAATATTTTTTTATTATAAAAATTAGTAATTTAAAAAAAACATATATTTTTTACATTAAAAGCATAAAATAATATGTAAATAAATCAATATTGATAGCATTTCTCCTACCACGATAAGATAAGAATCGAACTCAATGGTTTAGTGCATTTTTATGCTGGGTCTGTGGATCCTATTCTTATATCCAAGTCTATTTTATTTAGGAAACTTAAAGAAAAAAGAAAAAAAGTAAGTAAATATTTACAAAAACATCACTCCGTATAGATTTTTTTCAAAAATATAAAAGTGCCTATAAATATTACGAAAATGCTGAAAATTAAAGTTTACAATAAAATTAATAAAAAAAGTAAAGTTACAAAAAAGTTTATTAAAAATTTACTTAAAATTTATTCAAATTATATCCAATATTTATCAAATGTTTACTATAAAATTCATAAAAGTTAAAGTTACACATTTACTCAAAATTTACATAGTTTACTCAAAAATTATCTAAAATTTACTTAAAATTTACCATAAAATTAAAGAAAATTAAAGTTACAAAAGGTTTATAAAAAATTTATTAAAGATTTAGTCAAATTATATCAAATATTTACTAGAAAATTAATAAAAATTGAAATTATATAAAATTTACCCAAAATTTAACTAAGTTTTACCCAATGTTTATCTAAAATTTATCCGATATTTACCCAATATTTATCACAAAATTAATGAAAATTGAAATTACAAGAGGTTTATAAAAAATTTACTTAAGATTTACTCAAATTATGCCTAAGATTTATCCAATTTTTACGAAAAAATTAATAAAAATTGAAATTACACAGTATTTATCCAAAAATTACCTAAGTTTTATCTAAGGTTTACCAAATATTTACTAAAAATTTATCCGAAATTTATCAAATATTTGCCAAAAGAATATCTAAGGTTTACAAAAAATTTATTCAAAATTTATCAAGGATTCAGCCAAAGGTTTAATAAAATAAATAATCTTAATTAAGTTAATTAAATAAAAATTTATATATTTATTTAGTAATTAAAGTTTACTTTATTAATTAAGTTAATTAAATATAAATTTACATATTTTTTTAATAATTAAGTTAATTAAACAATAATTAAAAATAAATAAATATGTGTATAAAAACAAATGGTGGTTATGTAAATTAATAAATTTATAATTCATAATTTAAAGATAAAAAATGACAATTTTTTTCTAATTAAATGAAAAAATGTGCTAAATATAGCATAAAGTTTATAATTTAATAAAATAAAAATATAAAAATGGCAAGAAAATACATAACATGCATAAAATTGAAAAAAAATTTGTGAACATATATTCCGTGAAATTTTTCCTTCTAACTCTGATCGATTGGGCTCAATGTTACTGCATTGGGTCACCCGCGCAGCTCAAAACTTCGACAGGAAGCTTCTTGCCCATATCGCTTTTGGCGCCCCTTAAACTTTTTCGAATATATCGTTTCCCTCCTCCTCTCCTTTCCCTTTCGTCTTGCGTACTGAACTCACGCTCGCACACTCCATCATCCCTCTCTCTTTCTCTCTGGGCTAACTCAATCTTTGGAAAGGACCCAACAAAGACAGCTAAAGATGGCTCATCAACAACAACGGCTACCCCAAGAGGAGGAGCTTGACGAGGTACAGCATGGCCCTTTCCCTGTTGAACAGCTTCAGGTAATCACAGCCTCAAAAAGATCTCTACTTTCGATTATTAATCACCTCGTTTTCTTATTTGTGTTTGTGGTGATAATGTCGGTGAATTGTGTAAAATCAAATGTGTTATTTCCCTTTTTTTTTTTTTTTTGCATAAAAATGTTTTCTTTTTCTTGTTTCGTTGATCGCTTTGGTACGCTTTGGTGTATATTGAAATGGGTTCACTGCCTTGAATCCCTGCAAATAATAACCAAGATTCCGGAATTCTATTGGATTTTGCATCTTGCGTTTAATTTTAATCTTTGTAATAAGTTGTGAAGAATGATTTTTTCGATTCTTCACCGAATGTAGAACAAAGTTAGGGTTCTGACCGAATAGTTTCTTTTACAATCTTTCTTTAGGGCTTTCTCTGATGGGGTTCTCTATGCAGTCTGATGCTCCTAGCGGAATGCAAATTATGAGTTTAGATATGGATTTTGCGGCATTTTGTAATGCTGTGCAAGTGGATTGTTTCAATATTCAACTGTTCTTGGTCTTAGGTAGAAGGAATTAGAGATTTACCACAGAGGTTTTCTTGAACGTTCACCGTCAGTTTCTTATTATTCTATTAGGTATCCTTTCTTCAAAATGGAAATGGGTCTACTAGCATGTCTTCATGCTTAGCAATCAAGGTTCTATGTCGAAATGGGTTTTCTCAATTCTGTCGCTCCAAATAATAATGATTAAGAGCATATCCAAACTGGGTTCTTTTCGGCTAGTAAATGGGTAGTTTTACCATCTTTAAAGGCATACCTGACGCATTACCTAGGGTTAATGCAATAGAAATGGTTTTTACTTTCTTTTTGTAATTGGGATCTAGCTTGTTTATTCGAGTATATTTTCGGGTTTGTAGCATTTCATTACCTATCATGGTATGTTATTAAAAAAAAATTGTTGCACTAGACGGGTGCAACCTTTGATGTTACATTAATATTTTAATCTCCAATCTCAGGAGTCAGGAATAGCTGCTCTTGACGTTAAGAAGCTTAAAGATGCTGGTCTCTGCACAGTTGAGTCTGTTGCATATTCTCCTCGGAAAGAGCTTCTGCAAATTAAAGGAATCAGTGACGCTAAAGTTGACAAAATCATTGAAGCAGGCATGACTTCCTTCATTTTTCCCTCTCATGGTTCTTTTTGTTTTGCAAACTCTAAAACAATAATAATTCAGCAGGCATTTTTTTGTGTTTGCTTTTGATAATATATAGCTTCAAAACTGGTGCCTTTGGGGTTTACCAGTGCAAGCCAACTTCATGCTCAGAGATTAGAGATAATTCAGATAACATCTGGATCAAGAGAACTCGATAAGATACTGGAAGGCAAGTCTCTGTTAATGTTTGATTGAACACTTTACTGCAATTGCTAAGAGCATGCATATTTGCACTTGTTAGTCTATGTTTCATAGTGTTACAATTTCATATGCTACCTTTTTACAGGAGGGATTGAGACAGGATCTATAACTGAGATATATGGTGAATTTCGCTCTGGCAAGACTCAGCTGTGCCACACACTATGTGTGACTTGCCAAGTAAGAGCTTTCTCTTTCATTATTTATTTATATGCAGCTTGCTTCAGCAAGTGATTAGTCTAATTTTAGAACATAGATTTATACATCCTTTTTTTTTAATTTCAAAAGTTGATTAAAGAATTAAATTGGTCATGCAATGAGCTTATTAACCACCCACCTGCTAAATTCTTTTTCGACTTGTTTGGTACGTTTCAGAGCTACACATGTTACATTTTGATTGTTGGTGTCATTTTGTTTGAAAAGGCCATTGTCTAGCCCATGCTTTGCAAAATCTAGCTATAACTTTTTAAGGCTCTGTATCTAATAAACTTGGATGTTTCAGCTTCCACTAGATCAAGGGGGTGGCGAGGGGAAAGCAATGTACATTGATGCTGAGGGCACATTCAGGCCACAAAGACTTCTACAGATAGCAGACAGGTGATAATACAGCCCTCTTAAGACATGTTGCCCTCCCCTGTCTGTTATCAGATGGTTAATGATGCTTTTAAATGGAGCAGGTTTGGACTAAATGGTGCCGATGTTCTGGAGAATGTGGCTTATGCTCGTGCATATAACACGGATCATCAATCAAGGCTTTTGCTTGAAGCAGCTTCTATGATGGTGGAAACAAGGTAACGATTGGCCTTCATCACATGATGGTTTCATTTTGAAGCCAGTGAGCAGAATAAGATCAAGGAAATTGTCTTTATTTATTTATTAAATTAAATTCCTTTTTTATGCTGATTTCTTATACTGTAAAAACTTTTTTGAAGACTTGAAGGAAGCAACCAACTAGTCATTAACTAAATTGCCAGGTCAAATGAAATTAAGAATTTAACGTGTTTCACTTCTAAGAAATGTATGTAAAGAAGTTTGTACCTATTTTTTGACCACCAACACCAAGTAGTGTCTCATACTACTGTCGCTGGTATCAAAGAAGTTACAAAAAAACATTTTGTGCAGCTTTTTTACTCGAAATCTTACTATTAAGGTGGATCATGTCTCTGTAGGTTTGCCCTTATGATAGTAGACAGTGCTACTGCCCTTTACAGAACAGATTTTTCTGGAAGGGGAGAACTTTCTGCTCGGCAAATGCATCTTGCCAAGTTTCTCAGGAGCCTTCAGAAGCTGGCAGATGAGGTGGACCAAGAACCTTTATGTTAACATACATTAATATTGTTGAAGACCCATACCATGTTATTGAAAGTTATGAAGTTCCGAATTCAGAATTCTGGTACATGCACATGTTATATCTCATCTAATCTAAAGTTGCCATATTCTGTCATTGCAGTTTGGTGTGGCGGTTGTCATTTCGAACCAAGTAGTTGCGCAAGTAGATGGTTCTGCTATTTTTGCTGGGCCTCAAATCAAGCCTATTGGTGGTAATATTATGGCTCATGCTTCCACAACAAGGTATTTTATCCAATTTTTTTTTTCTTCCCTGTCATTCCTTGAAAACGAGAAGGATTTCAAGTTGAAGATTGTTAAGTAGCTATGGTGTACTCTTGACAGGCTTGCTTTGAGGAAAGGTAGAGGGGAGGAACGCATCTGTAAAGTAATTAGTTCTCCTTGTTTAGCTGAAGCAGAAGCACGGTTTCAGATTTCTGCTGAAGGTGTAACTGATGTAAAGGACTGATTCCTGAAAGTTTTGGTGAAGTTGTGTTCATCAACATGCATCTTTTAGTTGTATCTATTTCTTGATCTTCAAACCTGACCTGGCACTGTAATTTTTGTTTCAATATACACTGAAATTTTGGAAAGCTGTAATTCAAATGAAGTTTTTTTTTAAAAGGTTTATAATGCGTGAACGTAACGTAGTAAAAGTTTTGGTAATTGCAATTTGCAAATGGTAATACATCTTAAACCACTACATTTTATGCTATTTAACCTTTAATCGTTTTATTTAATAATAAAGTAGGGATAAATCCAAAAACAACAAAAAAGATAAACTCTAAACCATTATTGGTTAAGAAATTTTTATCATATCATCTCTCAAAAAGGGCAAAATACCTTCAAGAGGCATTGTTAAGTAGTAACCTCTCTAGAATAGTTTAAAGAGGCATTTGCAAGGTAATCCGTTGTCCTATTACCATCACAATAAACATATTGAGCCTGTAACGAGGAGATTTTATGATTTATTGAAATTTATATGTTTTTTTCATATATGCCTACAATTTTGTGTATTTTCACAAGTATTAAAAAAATTTTCTTTTTTCTTTTTATATTTATTCTCTTTAAATTTGTTGCTCTTGACAAGAACAACGAGGTGTGCTCGTTTTTCCTTCCTTTGCCATATTATCTTCCTTCCTTCTTTTTCATTCTTTTTGCAATTATAAAATGGTGATTTGGTTAATGTTACTGCTTCTGAATTCAAATGGATTCTCCAATTTCATGACCTTCACTTCAACTGATACCACTATGCACACCAACAACTAGACTATCTTGGTTTGTGCTTTCCATTTTTGGTGATTAATTCATATACATCTATTAAAAATTCATCTTGTCAGCTACTAATTCTGCTATTGCATCAATTGGAATTTTTTTTGCTTTTAATAATTTTTCTATTGTTTAGGTTTTGCCTTTTGGTTTTGTTTTTAATGGATTTTCAAAGTTGTTAATCAAATTAAGTTCCTCCAAAGGAATATCGAAGTATCCCTAAGGTATTTATAGGGAATTTTTTCTAGAAAATTCTTAAGAAATTCTAAAAGTATACCAAAAATATTAATAAGGTATATCTGATGTATTTCCATAGAATTTCCATAGATATATCGAAATATCTTTAAATTATACCCAAAGTTTTTCCAGGAAATTCCTTCTAAAGAATTCTCAATAAATTTCTAAAGTATATTCAAAATATTCTCAAGATATACTCATAAAATTCCCAAAAGTATCCATAAAGTATATCCAATATATTTCTAGAAAATTTTTCATAGGAAATTCTTTGAGAATTTCCAAGATATATTCAAATATTCTCGATATATACCTAAGATATTCTCAAGGTATTCCTAAATAATTGTCAAGATATATCCAATATATCCTCAAAGTATTCCAGAAGGTATACTAAATTGTTTGTTTGAGATTTTATGATGTTTTGAATTTTGATTAAATTATATTTTTCTTCATCTTTAATAATTTAAATCTTTAATAATTTAATTGTTATTGTTCTTTTATTTTTTTTGTAAAAATTGAACTAAAATATCTCTAAAATATACTAAAAATATGCTAAAAATATATTGTCTGAACATATTTTTTGGTAATTTTAAAATTTAGATACTATTGTAATTGTTGAAAGTATTTTTCAGTAAAATTGAAAAAAACATTAGTGTAAAGTAAAATTGTAATTATTTATCTTTTTTTTATGGTATTCTTGAAAAATTCCCGCCCTTCAATAAGTTATTGATATGAGAAAATTAAAATTAAGAGACATGATAGCTAAAGTACAAAAAAAAAAAAAAAATGAAAATTTCATATCCTTGATATAGGAATTAATTTTCCAAGAAACGTCGTCGTTGGTTGCGTAACAGTATATACCGTTTGGTTGATGTGATTTTTCTTTTGAGAGCCGAGTTTTTTAGTCGGAGGTGGAAGAAATCTGTCTCCCTCTCCCTTAGAATCGATTGGCCAACAATGGCAACTAAAGCTACTCCTCCCAATCTTCACAAATCTGTGGCCATTTCCAAAGGATACAACTTCGCTTCTACTTGGGAACAGGTTTCTTTTCTTCCTTCGCACTCTATGCTTATTTCTGTGTAACATTTTTTTTGTGTGTGTGTAACTTCTCCTTTAGTTGCTTTATGATTTTGGATCTCTTTTTCTTTACACAAACTATCTTCAATTCCATAATTCGGTGCCAATTCAGCTCACAGTATACTTAAAATGCTAGATCTGGTCTATCAATCTTGCCAAACTCCAATTCCACATCGCTGACAATTGAATTTGATGTTTTTTGCGCATACGTTCACATTCGCTGATGAGTGTGATCTTTGAGTTTTTCACTCGATAATCAAGTAATCCCAACTGCTCATACTTTTCACTCTCTTCTCTTTTGATTTTGCTTTGCAGAATGCCCCTCTGACGGAGCAACAGCAATCCGCAATCGCGGCTCTGTCTCACGCGGTCGCCGAGCGACCGTATCCTAACAATCTGGTTAGACTTCAAATGCCTAATTTTTAATCTTAAACTTATGATAGTGAAAATTTTATATTCAAAGTAATTGGCGCGGTCTCTTCTATAGGCCCAAGATCATTTCTCTAGACAGGATAATGGTGGCTTGACTGTTTCCACCAAGGATAGCGCTTTCGAAGATTCTCAAGCGATTGAAGCAGTATTAGTTAATACGAATCAGGTGAGCTCTTTCTTTCGTTATGTTGCCGCTAATTCTGATTTAGTTTTCTTTTATTCTCTCTCTTTTTTCCTTCTTCATTTGGCAAGTTAGTTCTCACTCCATGTTATGTATATCAAATTGAAATTTCTGTGTATGTTAAACATGATGCTCTTATTTTTTTGATTGCTTTGATTATTTAGTGATATTTTTTAAACGTTGGGAATTTTTTTCTTGGTGTAGTTTTACAAATGGTTTACAGATCTTGAATCAGCCTTGAAATCAGAGGTTAGTGGCGATTTCTTAGTGAAGCAATATTTGTTTTGGAGTCTCAATATTTAATTATTTCAGCTTCCTCTATTGTGTTCATAGACAGAGGAGAAGTATCAGCACTATGTAAATACTTTGACAGAGCGAATACAGACGTGTGATGGTATACTTCATCAGGTGTGTTTATGTTATTTTCCACTTGTTTGTGTACTTGTACTGTTGGTAAACTCTATAGCAGTTGTTTTCTTTTGATTTTATGTTGTAATATTTTTGAACTTCTGTCACCCAGGTGGATGAAACTCTAGATTTGTTTAATGAACTACAGTTGCAACACCAAGCTGTAGCTACAAAGACTAAGACTCTTCATGACGCTTGTGACCGGCTGGTGTGGTTTCTCTTCTTTTCTCTATTACCTTATTAGACTTGTCAGAACTCAGCTTTTGCTTTATTCCACAATTCATTATATTCTTGTCCTTTTAGTATATGACTTTAACTTTAATTTCTTTTGAACACAATAAGTGCAGAATTTATGCATTACTTTTGCTTGAGCAGGTAAAAGCGTATCTTTAAAAATATATCTTGGCAATGAAAAAGTATTGCAATTTTTTTTCTATCTCATATTTCCAGAATTAGTATTAAGTCAAATCTAGAGATTATATGATATATCTTGGTTATGCCAATGCCATAAGTTCTGTGGTTTTTCCATTTTCAAGAATTATTTTTTGCTAGCTTGTAAATTTGAATTGGTTGACTTGGTTTTCTCATTTCTTTTTTTTATGCATTTAGTTAGTAGAGAAGCAAAGATTGATTGAGATTGCTGAAGCACTTCGCAGTAAGCTCCACTACTTTGATGAATTGGAGAATGTAAGGTTTGAATGCTATCTTGCCTAGAGTTTCCATCTCTGCCTGTGTAACTTTAATTTTTAATTCTATTCTCACAAGTGTACAAGAATTGATCTCTTAAAAATTTCACTGTGCGTTGACTGTTGAGCATTAGTATTTATTATCTTCTGCAAGACTTTGAATGGGAAACTGAACCTTCTCTTGAACTTGCATTCTTGAATTATCCCTGAGATATTTATAGGACAGGACTTGTTGATATTGATCATTTGACTATGTATTTGATTGTTGTCATTCACTATACTGATTTCTAGACCTGTTGTCCTTGCCAAGATGTTCATTTTTTTTTCTACTGCTAGGGATGACCCTGTTTGTTTCCATATTGGTGTTTACAATTTAATCGTTCTGTTCATTTATAATGAATTTTCGATGTATGTATACTTTACCTGATTTGGATTCTAGAAGTTCTCTCAATGCAATAACTCTGTTGTGATTTATTTACAAGCAATGAAAATTCATAAACTGATGGTCGTAGTAATAATTATTAAATAATTTAGTATAATTGGCCATTTCTCTGCAGATTGCTACAAATTTTCATTCTGCAAAAGTCAATGTTGGAACTGAGAACTTTCTTCCGCTGCTCAAACGACTCGATGAGTGCATATCGTAAGTAAATAACAATTTGTTCTCTGTATTTAAATTAAACCTATGATATTGCTTTCTGCAATTTATTGAATTATACTAGACATTGTCGTCATTTTTGAGGATAATATTATTGGTGTCTTTTTTGTGTCTTTATTCTTGGTCTGAATATGGATTTCTTCTTTTGGTCTCTACCTCAGGTATGTTGAAAGCAATCCACAGTATGCAGAATCTGGTGTTTATTTGCTCAAATTTCGACAGCTTCAGGTAAAATAATGATGCAAGTAATTTGATAAGTGATTTATTCTGTACATGGAACATAAGCATCAACGTCATTCTTGGGCACATCTTATTATATAATGTGTCAGATTTATTTCCACTTCGAGAAATTTTACCAAAATTTATATATTTTGACAAAATTGATATATTTTGACAGTCTCGGGCCTTGGGCATGATTCGTTCTCATGTGGTTTCTGTTCTGAAAGGTGCTTCTTCTCAGGTGAAGTATCCTAGCGAATGAAAAATATTTATGAGCGCTTTAATGCACATTGACATGTTTTTGCTTTGAGACATGATTGCCTCTTTTTTTCTTTGATCAGGTCCAGGCAGCAATACGGAGCACTGGTGGGAACAAGGTGTCTGTTTCTGAGGGTGTAGAGGCATCTGTTATTTATGTCCGATTTGAGGCAGCTGCTAGTGAGGTAATGGCCGGGTTTGCTCTTCCTTTGGTTTTGGATGATGTCAAAAGTTCAATTACATGTTTTTTACCAGAGCAGTGGGTGATAGAATTTTTGCAGATTAGGTAGAAAAATTCTGATTCATGTGGAGAGTGTGAAATTCTGCTTTCTGATTTAACATCTTTATTGTGGAGCTGCTAACAAATAAGTATTTCAGCTCAAGCCCATACTGGAGGAAATAGAAAGCAGATCTTCTAGAAAAGAATATGCCCAAGTTCTTGCAGATTGCCACAAGTTGTACTGCGAACAGCGACTTTCTTTGGTAAGTTGATAATTGGTTTTTTTCTGCACAACTCTGGCATTTAGTCTTTTAAGTCATCTGGCTGTAATATTATTCCCATATGTTTATGTTGTCTAGGTGAAAGGCATAGTACTTCAACGCATATCTGAATTTGCCAAGAAAGAGGCCTTGCCATCATTAACTAGATCTGGATGTGCATATCTAATGCAGGTAGTTTCACTGTCACTGAAGAATATTTTTTTTGCTTTATATGGATGGTTGATGGCTATCTGATTGAAATTTATTTCTATATTTGCTTCCAATGTATTGTAGTGAGGATAGACTTAGTGATTTGTATTGACCTTGTAGTTTAAGCTAATTTTTTTGGTCAAAAAGGTAGGCTGTAACTGAAGGATGAACATAGCTAGTTTCATAATGACTACAAGCCTCATCCATTTTCTGAATTGACTGTAACCTCCCAGTATTTTGTGAAACCCTGAAATTCTCATTATGTAGCAGCAAAATCCCAAGTTATAGTTCTCTCTTTTCTGTTTGCATATCAGGCCCTCATTTTTGGTGCTTTTAAATACTTACTTTTTTTAAACTTTATGTGGATAAGAAAAGCTGTAACTTATTGTAAATTGCATTTTTTTCCCTCCTCACTCCATATCTTGTCTAGGGACATATAGTCATTAGGTTTGACACAACTTGAATTGCAGGTTTGTCAACTTGAACACCAACTCTTTGATCACTTTTTCCCATCTTCGGAGGAAATTTCTGGTTTGGCTCCATTGATTGATCCTCTGTAAGTTTTTTTTAGCCTCAATTTGTTGGGACATTCCATTTGCCTTCTCTAACCTACGCCTTTATGTCCAACTTCCTAATGGGACTTGATCAGTTTACCCTTTATGTGCATAATTCTTATTTGCAGGTCTACTTACTTGTATGATACACTGCGCCCAAAACTCATTCATGAAATGAATATTGATCTTCTCTGCGAACTTGTTGATATACTTAAAGTTGAAGTCCTGGGAGAACAGCATAGTAGGCGCAGTGAGTCATTGGCAGGGCTACATCCTACGTTAGAAAGAATTTTGGCAGATATTCATGAGCGACTGACTTTCCGTGCTCGAACACATATTCGTGATGAGGTGTGTTTCGTCTTGCAAGTGACTGTTGTTGATACTTTAAAAACTGTGTATGCCTGCTCAGTGAATATCCATGTGGGATCTTTTTCTTAATTTCTTTTATGCGAATGGAATTAGAAGGTTGATTCTTCCACATCAATCAAAAGAGAGTTCGCTTATTATCAGATCATTGCTTAAATTTTCTAGCAAACTCAATAATACTTAGAATTACTTCTTAGAATTATGTTTGGGACATCAAATCTGAAAATTAAAACAAAACTACCAAAAGAAAATTTTTTTTGGAACATAGGAATTTTGACATCATTATGAAGATGGAACATGTGAGAAACTTGTCCTCTGTGGGAACATCTGCTTTTATCTCGATGTCTGTCTATGATAGTGAGAACAACTGTGAATAAGTTGGTGTCAGCTTTAAATAACTTGTGGGAATTTCTAAGATATGTGCCTGGTTTTACTTTCAATTTCTAGAAGTGCCTCTATTTGAATTTCCATGTTGGATTGGAAATGCACAATCTCAATTAATTGAATTACCAAAGAATGGCATTCTGTGGAGGCATTTTTATGGTTATTTCTCCAAGTTGATCTCCTTTTATTTCAAGATGATATGTAGCTGGGGTTTCTATGCTACAGCCATAATTATATATCTGGGATCAGGGCTGAATTATTTTGAAGCTTTATCTTGTTTCTTTTGCAGATAGCTAATTTCGTTCCTTCTGATGAAGATTTGGATTACCCTGCAAAGCTGGAGCGATCTGCTGAGATGAAATCAGAAAATACTCCTGTAATTTTTCTTACTCAGCCTTTCTATTAATGTAGTTCACAGATTATTCATGTATGATCAAGCTTGCTAAATTCCCAGCAATGGTCCTCTCTGGGTCTGGCTGTCTAGCTATGGGATCTTTCTGGGGTTTGTGCTCCATTTGCTTCCTGTGTTACATGTGCTTTCTCCAAGTCTCCAACTCTACAGCATTGACCATAGATTCTTCCAGTACCAAAATATGGAACATAAGTTAACAGTTGACCACCCAATTTTGAAACATTTGGATAAATTAGAACATGCTTGATGTTGCATGGTCTACATGAGTAGCTCTCTGAGGTTTGAGTTATATTCAAGTACCAGGTATGTTTTGCATTATCAAGGTCTCGGAGGTTGAGCTATACGTACTTGCTGCTCTATGGATATTGCCAGCTGGTGGCAATTGTTCATTTTTTATTTCATATATAAAGTGAAAAAGATTGTCTTTATCAGCATTATTCTTTTGTCTTAATTTTCTCTCATTCTGCAGGTTGAGGAAACTCCAGAAGTTTTCAAAACTTGGTACGCACCCCTGGAGAAGACTTTATCCTGCCTTTCAAAGTTGTATCGTTGTCTAGAACCATCTATCTTTACTGGTTTAGCACAGGTATTTAAATCCTTGGGCAATTACTTTGTTCCTTTATGTGTAATAAATTTCAGAAATAAATTGTTCCTCTTTGTTTGTCGCATCAATCAATCAACCTTTTCTTTTCTTGGGTTGTATTTCTATCAGGAAGCAGTTGAAGTATGCTCCCTTTCTATCCAAGTGAGTAGCTAAATTTTGATTGTTAATGTTGTGGCATGTGACGATTGAAAATTCTCTGTACATTAACAGCATCATTCAACACCTTTTCTGTACGTATTTGCTATAGAAAGCAAGCAAACTCATTGTGAAGAGAACGACTGCAATGGATGGGCAGCTCTTCCTCATCAAACATCTTTTAATTTTGAGGGAGCAGGTTACCTCTTTGTGCCTCTTTTATTTCTTGCAAATTATTTTTTTGTTAACTCAACTATTTATAACTCTTGTTCTGATCTTCCAGATTGCTCCATTTGATATAGAATTTTCAGTCACTTATAAAGAGCTTGACTTCTCTAATTTATTGGTTAGTTTTGTATAACTGAGCTCTGGTTGTTCTAAAATCTATTCCTATATTTTAGTGTAACATCTCTTCGATATTTGTCTTATTTGCATAAACTTCCATTGCAGGAACACTTGAGACGGTTACTAAGAGGTCAGGCCTCTCTATTTGATTTGTCAAGATCAACTTCATTAGCAAGGACTTTATCTCCCCGGGTTCTGGAAAGTCAAGTAGATGCGAAGAAGGTTTGTCAATCTACAATTCATCTGTTCAGTTTATTACAACAAGAGGATTTTGGTGTATTAGCCTGTCTCCTAGTCCATGAAACATAATTATTACTCCTGTACTTTTTTAGGATGCCTGAATTTTAATACTCTTGCCAAGAAATAGGATCTTTCTTCAGAGCATAAAACTTTTCTTTTTGTTGCTCATTAGCTTTGGTTTGAATTTTGGTGATATTTGGATATTAAGTTTTTAACTGATACATGTCTATTGGTGTTTCATGCCTCCCACTTTGGTGGTTTAACATGTGGATTTTTTGTTTGTTTGTTTGAAGGAACTGGAGAAAAACCTTAAAGCTACTTGTGAGGAGTTCATTATGTCCGTCACTAAGCTAGTGGTGGATCCGATGCTTTCATTTGTTACCAAGGTCTGTTTGTCAATGAAGAGCAACTATTTTTAGATCTATATGCATGAAAGTGCATCAGCGGGAAAAAATGGGATCTCTCAAGTCCTTGCTTAAGCATGAAACAGTTAGTAAATACAAGTAGGTCAGTTATAGAGGTAGGAGCAAGTTACTATATATATGATGCTGGGGTTGAGACTTTTTAACCTTGAACAAGATGTTCTATATATAGATCTACGCTGCATATGTTCTTATCGACATTTTTTTGAAGCTTTGGGTACAAGCATAATTGACCAACTTAACAAAAAATTATCTGAAATGCTAAAATCTTCTTTGTTTTTCACCTTCTCTTTATTATCTTCTCCACCTTGTGAAATGCTTGTGACATTTTTCCCGTCTTAATTTTGGTCCCTCGTGAAAAATAAATTATGATGAAAACATGTGAAAGTGCTTGTGTCATCACAAAGTGGAGGTAATAAGAAGGTAAGGAAAAGGTATTTACATTTGAGGTCTAGCTCAAGTAGCAAGAACATTTACTCTTAGAAGGATGAGGTCTTGAGTTCAAGTCATTTCCTCCGCATTAGGTGTGGTTTTGCCTTTATGGCGAATGTAAGAGGATGACTACTCCCTGTTGTGTAGCCCACGGCCCACTAGGCCCTTTAAATGCGTTTGTGAGATGTCTCATCTCCCTAGTATCCAAAAAGAAAAGGTATTTAGCATCCTTCAAAATTTATTTGCCAATGTCTTTTCCTTCTTGCACACACCACCAACAGTAAAAAATTATTTTAGTTTTTATTTTTTGGAGGGTGAGAGAGGGTGTGGGGGGGTGGAAGTAGGTTCTAGGTCCTACCTTCAAGACAAATCAGAAATCAGGCATGAGACATTTTACCTTTTCCCTTCCTTTTGTAATTTTTTTGTCTTACCATCTACAAGCCTGACTCAGCTTAATTTGTAATTGCAGGTTACAGCTGTAAAAGTTGCACTGTCTTCTGGCAGTCAGAATGAGAAAGTAGACTCGATTATGGCCAAACCACTAAAGGATCAAGCTTTTGCTACTCCAGATAAGGTGGCTGAACTTGTTCAGAAGGTATGTGATGCGACATGATCTTTTATTTGTTCAAGTAAAATTGACAAATCCAGTGTGCATGGACAGTTAAAATGAAACTTTTGATCATGGGATCATAACCGTATGTATGTTTGTTCAAATTGTCTACTAAATTGATCCCAATTATAGATTCTCATGCTAATGTTTTTGTGAACTCTGATGCCATGTGCAACATTTCTGAAAACAGGTAAATGCAGCTATTCAGCAAGAATTACCAATGGTGGTGGCAAAGATGAAGCTTTATTTGCAGAACCCATCAACAAGAACAATTCTTTTTAAACCGATAAAGTAAGTTAATTTCCAATAGTATAGATAAAAAAAAAATTATGCAGTTAAATTCTCAGTTTTAATTCCAAACTTATTAGGCCTAACCACAGAGAATATCTAAACATTTTTAAATTCTTGCTTTTTTTTATCCTTTTAATTTTGAAAACATTTCCAATTTCAACAATTTGTTGCAATTTCATTCATGCACCAAAATTAGTTAAAACTTTAGCAAGTCTGTTTATTATATTTTTTCTCTTAATTGTCATTTTCTTTCATGTAATTTTTTCGTTACAAAAATTTATGATGATAAGATGACCAATGAATAGAATGCGTTGAATTTAATTTACTTTTTTTTTTAATTTAATTTAGTTAAACGCTTGAATATTGAACTATTAATATTTAATACAAATATTAGGATGAAATTGTTAAAATTGAAAGGTTTGGATAAAATTACAAAAACATAAAAAGGTTTGAATATTTTATCGAATTTAGAAATTTGATATTCATTCTTCCATATGACTTGCACAAAGATCTTAGCTATGAATCTGATCGTGATCTCAAATTCACAATTTTGGTCGTTAAAGTGCTTGAATGTTCCAATGTCTTTTTCTTGGATATAAAAATTTATTGCACTACCAATATGCAGGACAAACATCGTGGAAGCACATATTCAAGTGCAGTCACTTTTAAAAGCAGAGTATTCCCCTGAAGAACAAAGCATCATCAATATGGTATCTATACAGGAGCAGCAAACACAACTTGACAATCTCCTGTAAGATACTGTAAGTTGTTTTTAATTTTTCCTCAGATTTTGACAACTTCAACTTGTAGAGCAGTTTTGATTCGTCATTAAAAATTGAAAACATTAAGGTTATCAGTATTACTCATCGTCGAGGACTTCCTAATGACGGACAGATTATGATCTTTGTTTTTAAGTTGTTTATTACATAATTCGTAAATTTTATGTTCTTAAATATAACATTCTTTACTATCAATATAGTAAATTAGCCTCCAACTCCAATTACAAATTGCTTGTTCAAAAGCTTAGTGCTGGCATCTGAGATTGCATCGGTTTTGATAGAGGAATAGAGGGGTATCAAGGTAGTAAAACTAGTAGTAGCAGGAGACAGCAAATTTTTTTTTTATTTTTTTTCCATTTCCGTTAATTGGAGCCTTGTAAACGGTGCTTTACTCACTTGCAAGCATAGTACCAGTGTATCAATTCCTAACAAAGCTGGAAAAAGGGCACATGGCATTGATATGTCAAAAGATAAAGTCGCTTAACCTTAGTGTATGTCTCATATTGATAATGATGTGTGTAGAACTTGGCAGTAGCGGAGCTATGGCCCTACGTCAAGGGTTGCATCACTTTATTGCCCTTCACTTTCTTTCCCCACCCCCCAAGTTGAGGGGGTATAATTGTTGAATCTAACTCCTTATGTCCAGTTTGGGATTGAGTTTTGGAAAAACATTTTTTCGGACAAAAATTTGTATTTTTAATTTTTTTTAGTTTTAAAAACTGCTTTTGATAAAAATAGGTAAACATATGTCTTTTTTCAAAAGTAGATTTGAAAAAAACAGTTTATAAAAAATTAAAAAAATCAATCAATTAAATTAAAAATTAAAAATTTGCTTTTAGAACACTCAACAATAATTTCAAATACCTCGTTAGTTGGAGCTTGCAAAATGTATTGGCAAGGAACTTCAGGATTGAATAGAAGTATTCATCTAGAGATGCGATGCAATACTTTTGTTGTAATGTATAACCCGCAAATTATATCTTGGATCTTGGTACATGATGCATTATGAATTAGGGTCCAATTGGCTCGTATGAAAGATGATGACAATATTGCAAATATTCATTATATGTGATAAAATAAAGTTTTATTAGTTTATTAAAAAATATTTATTACGAATAAAGTTTATATTCATTAATTTATTGAAAAATATTTATTACAAATAAACTAAAATTTATTAGTTTATTAATAAATATTCATTAGTTTATTAAAAAATGTTTATTACTATTAAAGTAAATGTTCATTAGTTTATTAAGAAATGTTTATTACGATTTACAAATAAATCTGAAAGTTCATTACGAATAAAGTAAAATCTATTAGTTTATTAATAAATATTCATTTTTTTGTCCATAATTAAATACAGATAAATAAAAATAAATCTTTATTAATAAACTAATAGACTTTTACTTTATTCGTAATGAACTTTCAGTTTTATAACTAATTAACATTTTTCAATAAATTAATAAACTTTTATTTTTTTTAATGAATTTTTAGTTTATTCGTAATGAATATTTTTCAATAAACTAATGAACATTTACTTTTTTCGTAGCAAACCTTCAATTTTATAATAAATAAATTTTTATTAATAAACTAATGAATTTTTACTTTATTTGTAATGAACTTTCAGTTTTATAATAAATGAATATTTCTGAATAAGCTAATGAATATTTACTTTATTCATAATAAACTTTCAGTTTTATAACAAATGAGCATTTCTTAATAAATTAATAAATTTTTACTTGATTACAAATGATTAATATTTACAAAAATATCACTGTATTTTTTTTATAACTGTGTAAGTTTAATTTATTTATAAAATTATCACTGCCTCTTGCATGTAGGATAAATCTTAGTTCATAATGCTACATGAACTGAAGTGCGGGATATAATAATTGTGTATAACCAGCATAGGCTACTGTTATAGAAGGCCACTTGAAGATATTGCATTTACAGCCAAGATAAAGGAAAGGTGAGAAAGGTCGAATTTGCACTTTTGGACCTCCTAAAAGTTTAAACGCTAACCACGTTCAAGTCCTCATTGTTGCTGAATTTAAGCCTTACACTACTATTAATGAAAAGGAGACAACTTTGAGGGAATAGGCTGACATATTAAATTTAAAAGCTTCAAGAATTTATAAAATTCAAAATATCCAAAACTAAAGTCCTTATTATTAGATATTTTACAAATTTTAGGACTTAGATTTGCTTATTTTGACTCAGTAAGGTCTCAAATCTCTTTAACCTGACATCTCAAAGGGCTTTTTCTAATTATCCAGGAAAAAAAAACCCCTTCCCGCTGCTTATGAAGAAAAAAAAAAAAAGAAAATAACATATGCTAACCAAAAATTACAAGAAGAAAAAAAAAAGGTGGAGAAATTACAGTTGGACTTGCATCTTGACATGTACAAACCAAAAAGTTTGGGACATATCAGTCATTGAGGGCCCCAGTTTGGAAGTTTTCCTCACAAAGGTCTGATTGGGACCCACTGGGAATGACTGTAGGGGGAGACCACTGATCTGGCACCATAAGAAAATATGCAGTCATAGCTTTCCTGAAACGTTTCTTGTACTGCTGGGGGGAGATTACAGTAGGAGTTGTGTTCTTAGAGCCGCCAAGGATGCCGGAGGCCTTCACCCACGTCTCTAGGTGCTTGTCCCATGTATACTGTCTCATGAAATCGATGATTCCTAGTACCAGCTCCTGCTTTTTCTCATCCACCCCCACCAATAATGAGTAGTCCATTACAGCAACCGACTGTACCACCATACATAACTTCAGTTAAAAATTTTATCCATAGAAACAAGAAAACTTGCAGCCTCTGAGATTTTTGAAAAACACAAACTGGTCACTAATATCTACTAACGCATAGGTTGTGGCGCTAGTCGGTAAAGTTTTCTTACATTTCGGTCAAATTTCAGTAACCAGGCAGGCAATATAATATGATTAGGAAAAAAAAGTGAATAAATTATGCAGTCATGAATATTGCAGTTCAGTTGTTCACTTACAGCAAGAAATGAAGTGTCATTCCAAACAGCCCTCTCTAGCAACCGTTTTGCCTTGTTTCCTACAAAAATTGGAGAAGTTGGCATTGCTTCAATTAGATTCTGGTCTAGCAGAACCTTATTGCTTCCACTTTTATCTGGATTATATCGTGATCGAGAAGATCCTTTAAGGTCATAAAGCTTCACAACATTTCTCCTAAACAAAAGATTCTCCATTACCAAAACATCCATTTTAGATTCTTTCCCCCCTTTAAGGTGCTTTGCTGAAACCTTCAAGACAATACAACAAAAGCAAAGCCAAATTATATATCAATAAAAACACGAAGTGTGGACTATTATTAGCTAGCAATTTTAATAGAAAAAAAGTGTTTATAAGAAATTGAGTTGGAAAGGTTTGCTGAACAAATTAATCTAGGTTGCTATGTCCTGTGATTTGATCTTGAAATTGGCTGCAATAAGTGAAAGAAACAACTAATACCCGGTATATTCCAAAAATCTTTGCCAGGCATGTTGGGCTGCCTGTACTGATCGATTCAGATAAGTACTTAAAATATGCTGGCCCAAATTTGATAAACGACTCCAACTCTGTTTTTGTAACCTGTTTGATGATAAATCGATCATCCAAGGTCTTAGCAAAGAAAACATTACTCTTGCCACCCTGGGCCCCCCACTTTTTACAGCGGCTAAGAGATCGTATGAAATCCAACTCAGAAGGGCAGCGAGTCCTCCTTAAGGCCTCAAACCGCTTTGCATAGTAACAGGTCACCATATACTTAACTTTTCCTGGGAAACCATCATCTGTTAAAGAAACTCTGGCATGAAAATCCTTGGTGTGCAAGAGAGGATCCATAGCCTGAGAGCCCTGAGAGCCTCGGGACCCAGGTATGGATAAGATGCTCTCTTCAATAGATCCGAGACTTCTGTAAATATCAGAAGCTGATTCATCAAAAGAGTTAAATGACAGTAGATTCGCTGAATCAAAAAGTGGCAATGAAACTGCTGAGTCCAAAGCATCTTTTTGTTTTTCGAGCTCGGACATCTGGGCATGATAATCTGATGACACAAGTACATATGCTATAATGCTAGTGGGTTCATCATCATAAACTGGAACGACAGTGTCCTTGACACCCACAGGCAGAAGTAACCTAGCACCCCTTTGCCATTCCAACTCCCTAAAAAGTGACAAATAAACGGGCTTGTAGTCATTAATACCAAGCTTTTGAGCATTAAATGAAGAACTTCCTTTGAATGAACTGTAAATATTAGGAAATGGCATGCCCATTACACTCAAGCTTTCCAAATTTTGAGGCCCGTTTGCAGTAGATGTGGAACCAAAAGAATGAAATACCTCACACCCCCCTTCATTGACAATATAATTTTCTGACTGTACATCTACAGCAACTTTATTAACTGAAGTGGAGTCAGGAAAAGAGAGAACATTTTCTTTAAGTATCATGCTTGCCAAGTGATTTTTTCCAGTCCATGCTGCATCAAGAGTGTCAGATAAATTACCCACAAATGGGAACTCTCCCTCTGAATGGGCTCTTCGCACAACTTTTCCAGATTCAGCCAAGTCAGTTTTCTCTTTAATATTTGAAATTGAAGAAAGACGATTTTCAGTCTCTCCCCTCAGATTCAGGTCCATATTTATGTCCCCTCTATTGAGTACATTTTCTGGCTGGCTAAAACTGTTGCCTTTTCCTCCTTGATTAAGATTTAAAGCTGGCTTTGCATCCATAAGAACAGAATCACAACTGCTAAACCCTTTAACGGGTTTAGGATGCATATCCATCTTGACAAGGTTCTCCACAGAAATGACACGTTTCTCCTTAGGTTTTGAAATCAAACTCCTCTGACCTTCCTGGAGATTGGTATTGCTTAAGCTGCCAACACAAGAAAGGTGTCGGTCCCATACATAAGAATGGAAGAGTAGCTGCCTTCGTAGTTTATTGATCTCAAGAATATCAATCACAGGTTGGCCAACTTTCAGCTCCTTATATAGTGTATCGCGTAAAGATTCCTAAAAGTGCCAATAATTGCAATCAAATTTTCTCTAATGCAAGGATAATATATGCAAATTAAGGAAATAAGCTTGCCTCATTGTGGGGCCATATATTAACATGCATTACTTTTACATTAGCCATAACAATGCTTATCCTTACTTGGATGTAGAAAAACCAAAGCCGAAGTAAACTTCATAAGCGAAGTCTCTATATTCAAGTCCAAAAATATGACATGGTATATTACATATCCAAAAGATATGCATTATAATAGTGCATACATTTTAGCAAATATCTGAAGATACTGGAACAAACAATCATTCATGCATTAATGGGAGTTCAATGAGTAAATAGCATTATAGAGTCCATCTCTATGTGCAAATTTGGTTACTGAGAGAATGATCATGTTTGCATGTGGGGTATGCTTTAGGTATTTGCATATAACCATGGTACCAATTTTCCCTTCAGCAGATAGGGATCATATCCTGTTCTTGTTGGGGAATAAGAAGAGGCAGAAGAAGAATTCCAAATGAACTACCTCAAAATCTTCTTTCTCCTTCTGCAGTATCCCTTCAAGTTCCTTGACTTGAAATCTTGATATCTCAGAAGCTTTCAAGTCCCCTTTCTGAGTCCCTGCACCTAAAATTTTCTCCACAATCAAATGAAGAGCATTTTGCACTTCCGTAAATAGAAGTTCTGCACTGTGTTGAACCTGTTAGACAAGGCCAATAGTCTCATAAGTACTGATAAACATAAAGCTGTTTGTTGAACTGGAAAAAGAAATTGTAATTTGTGCACCTCATTTGCTTCTTTTTGTATCCACTCCTGATTATCATAGTTAAATTCAACTTTTGGTGGTGGAAGAATAACTGAATGAACATCAATTGAAGCATAGCTGAAGCAAGCTACCATTCTCCCAAATCTGCTCATGTTAAAATAACGTTAACAATAAATCCTTTGCACCTGTAAAGTTTTAGCTTTACATTAAGTAATAGTAGATACATAGCTCCTATGTACACTTCATAAATGCCACAAAAAGAGAGAGAGAACATACCCATAAAACCTAAGACAGTCTCTTTGAAGGGAGTGACCACAGCTTGCAACCCTGCTTGCAGCTGCATGATTTGAAAAGCTAAGCTCCAAAAATTTCCCAAAAGACAAACCCCAAGCAGCATCAGACATCACTACTCTCTGAGTTGCTGGGGGGAAGCCATTGGTCTGTGGACATCGAAGGCACCTGTGCCACATCCAAATTTTGCCTTCACGTTCCCCTGGTAGAAGAAACTCTGGAAGTTTCTTAACAGATATTGTAAGGCTGCCTTGCCGATGGGTATAACAATAAACATGTGCTTCTGATGGCATCTCACATGAAAAGCAGCGGTAGTTCTAGTAAAGAGAGAAGTAACTCAACATCAACTTATAATAGTAAGATTGCAATGGGAGTAAAATTGAAGTAAATAATTTCAAAAGTACTAGGCATAGTCAATAAATAGATAAAATTTACAAGAACCAGGCACCTGATCAAAAAGATGATCTCGTAAAAACCTTCCCAAAGGCTTATCAAAGCTCCCATAGTATTTGATCCGAAAAAGATGTGCCCGTTCACAAACAGTTCCTTTCCACACACATCGAGTTGATAAAGATACCAAAATGCTCTGATGATCTGAAGGTGATGGAGGAAACTCCTCCTTTGAGGATCCAATCTCCTCGTGATTGTTACCATCATGCTTTAAAACCAAAACATTTTTATCAGCAGGGCTATTTTCAAAACTTCGTTCCAATGCCACTGAGGTGCTGGAAGATGTACAAAATAAAGGATCGTCAAGACCAGCTTTCTCTACGTTGGTTTTTTTTCCCTGAAATAATTCTGCTGCTTTCACATTAACATCCTTCCTAGAGTAATGATCTAGGGAAAGCTTGTTATGGTAATGATCTGAGATGTTCTGTCCTAAAGGAAAAAAAGAAGTCAAAGAATCAGTATGTTCAAATGAACTTAAAGTAGATTTCTTGCACTCAGTTTGAGAAAATGGACTTTTAGACAGGTAAGTAGAATTATCAGCACCTCCTGACATGCAAGCAGGCTCAATATTGGTAAGTGGAGTCATATCTGGAATGGCACCTTTATTTAATTTCTGTAATTCAGTTTTTGGCTGGGAATTGGAAGGCTTTCCAGTTCCCAGGACACTAAAACCAGGTATAGTGGAAATAGACCTGTCAATGGTTGATGGTTTATCAGGTAATGCAACTGTTATGGGAGCCTTCAAAGGGAGCTCCGGAAGTGAAGCACCCTCATCAGCCAGAAAAGATGTCTCTAGTGCCAAATGATATGCTGCAAAAACTCCATATTGGACCACATGTTTCAGCTTCTTCAACTCATCTCCGTGAGCACCTTTGAGCAAAATCTGGTAAGGGAAAAGCAAACTAAATTAACATAGCAGAAAAGGCACTGTGGTTAACTTACCATGTTATGCTAGCGACTAATAATATGCTGATATTTTTAACATGTGTTCAAAGGTCGAAGAAATGAGCTATCCTGCATTAACTAATTGACTTAATTGGATTAACTTATCAACCCATTAGTAAACTGCTTCCCAAGACCACCCTCATAAAAAAAGGATAACTGCCATGCTAAGTTCAGTCACATTACGTTCCTTAGGCCAATAAAGCATTATATGTGGAAAAGACACCCAAAGTGGAACTCCAAGGAAAAACCATGAGACCACAATGAATAAGGACCTAAAAATGAAACTAATGTCAATGACCGGACTTAGCAACTCTTCCTTCTCATGGCCATTCAATCATACAATTCATTATGCAAGTTTATGTATGTGTATACTGTATAGAGTGCTCAACTTACAGTGTAACCTAAAGGCTTTGGGCAACCCTCAAAGAACATCAAAATCTTGGTCAGCTTCTTCCCACCTTGCCCTGCACTACCATGCTCCTCGAAAAATTTCTCTACATGCAATAGATCACAGTATCCCAGCTTCTGTGAAGTAAGATGATCAATTGAAGGGACCATATGTGCACCAGTGCAGCGGGCTATACGCTCTAAAAGTGGCCTCTTGATATTCAGAACAAGTGAAATGTCTTTTGCAAGGAGGTATTCTTGAGCATATCGGGAAACCGACTTCTCTACCAAAAGAACATTAGGATGATGGGAATCAATCTTTGCAACTGCCATCTTCAAATGGTCCATTTCCTGAAAATTTGCATGATGCCCATAAAAACATGTAGCAACCCTATTATTTGATGGAAGGAAAAACAGAACAGACTAAATGTATCATGTGCATCACTCCCTTAAAGGAGATCCTAAACATTATAACTTGATACTCCAAATGCAAAGGAAAAGTTAAAAAATTATAACCTGCTGCAACAAAGTATCAACACTTGACAAATGGTTAGAAACACGCTGATACTCCAAAGCTCCTCCAAGGACAAGAAAACGTGGTTTATCTATTTTTGACATCATTCGCCGATGAGCCACATTTTTCTTACAAACAACTCCTTTGACCACTGTACTAAAAAAATGAATAAAAAACTCCATAAGTGTGACAAACATTATAAATTTAAGAAAATGCAAACCAGAGAGGTACAGCAACACAATTCCCTATATTAATGTGGTGCTACCCAAATTACATGTTCTGCAATATCAAAGAATAGTATTTAATGACAAACAGACAGCTCAACCAAAAAAATATCGATGTACCATCTGCCATGTAATCAATCAAATGCCAGTAGACATTCACACACATTAACTATGAACAGGTATTTAAAGCGAAAGCATAGTGTAAGGAAGCATTTGGAGCATCTTTTCAACATAATCAGGCAAAAAAAAATCAACTAAAGAGGGTAGAACAGAGTATGTAGCCTCCATTTAACTTGATTAAACTACAATTGCTGAGATACAAATGGGGTAGCAACCAGATAAGTTTGCATAGAGCAATACTACTACTGCAGAGTTATATTACTAGGTCTGCTTATGACAATATATCCCTTATTGTTTTTCAAATATTACCTCTCACTACGGTGCCCACAAGCTATACATTTAACTTTCACATATCCTCCAGGATCCATTCCTCCACCCTTGCTTGTATCTGGCTTAAGAAGGGTAGCAGCTTCCCAGGATAAAGATGTAATAATCTCCAACCAACTCTCTTTGTCATCTTCATCACCCACAGTTAGGTTTTCAACTTGCAAAAGCTGTGCCACCAAGGCTCTAAAATGCCCTTCAACCACATTCTTCATTGCCTTTCTGTTCCCTTCACTTGATCTATCCTTATTACGGTACTCTCCACTGCCATAGCTGCTTGAACGACGCAAGTAACTCCACTCCCCAGTTACAGCTTCATCATCCTCATCATCATCAAACAAAGCAGCTTCTTTCTCATCCTCTTCATCTTCTGGTTCTGGAGGGAGCCAGAGTAGCCCATTGTTCTTAAAATCAACAGGTTCAGCATCAGCACCATCCACATCATATGAAGGAGCTTTGCATTCATCACCATCATGTTCATAAGCTTCTTCCCCTTCATTCTTAGATTTCTCATCACCCCGTGAATCAAACTTCTCTGGTGATGGTTCATAACAAATGCCTGTTGAGCCAATTTGATCTTCCCCATGAATCATTTCATGTGGTCCATACATGTGGTCAATATCATCAAAAGTGTCTGGCCCATAATAGCCATCATTATGAGAGAAATGCCTTGTTCCTGGAACAGAACGATAAACACCATATTCATCATCTTCATCATCACTCCTAGCACAGAAAGATCAAAAACATAAATCATAGATTAAAAACTGAAAGCACTAAGGAATAGTAAATTGAGTTTATATTTTCTTTTTGGAAAAATCCAAGACCTTATATTAATATTGCCAAAATATGCAATCAAAATAAACCTTCTGATATGTGAATGAACAGCTCAAAATAACTATTAAGTAAAGAAGCCAAGTAATAACTTAAACAGAAGGTATCAGCCATTGATAAAGTCCTCATCCAATCTTTTGTCCTTCTATTTCCCTTCTAATTCATACTCACTCTAAACAAAGCATTCAAACAGAGACCCATGTTACTGGCATGGCTGCTGAGAAAACAAATAAAAAAACACGGATGGAAAAGCCAATTACCTGCTCAAACAATATCCGAACTGGTTTCCAGAAGAATATAATGCAGCTGCAGAGGCATCTGTGGTCCTTCCACATGATGCATTGTCCTGTTCAACTGCAGATCCATTCATTTGAGCAGATAGTTGAGGACTAAGACCAGAGCTATATGGCACCCTATGGTAAGGCCCCGTCGAGTATGGAGTTGAACCAACAGTGCTGCTGCTACTATTACAGGTGCAGCTGGACTTGGTACTGACCAAGCTTGTTGCTGATGGTGACAGACTGAGCTCAGGGCTCGCAACATTGGTCCCATTATCAACAGCTGCTATCTCTTGTTGCCATTGGTTAAAGCAATAATTGCAGACTCTGATCCTTTCCCAGTCTTCACCACCAGTTTTTGAGTCATCAGATGGGGCAGGAATCGAGCTTGCAGTACACTTAGCACAAAACACTCTGCCACAAAGTCTACAGTGATGCCTACGGTTAAATACAGTAAACTGCGAGTCACACTCATAGCATACCCTACAGCTCTGATCAGGCATCCAAAAGTCCCTTGACACATTCGTTGGTTCGCTCCTCCTAGGGATCCAGGACCTCACTACATCAACAAAATCAGATATTTTATTTCCGGGGTTGCCCATCGAAAGCACTCCCAGCCAACCTCCCACCTCATTATGACTCGCTCATTTGCCAATGCCTCACAACTGCACTACAAAACAAATCACTGGAAGTCTGGAATTGCTCTTTCCAATTTCCTGATGAGAATCAAATCCCAATACAAATCAAAGGAATGAAACCACAATAACAAAATTTCCATTTGCAAACTCGACTAACACTAAACGTATCCAAAAAAAAAAAAGAAAAACAATTATTTGAATAAACTCAAAAATTCTCTAACTAAAAAGCTGGCTCAATCTTATTCCACAACTAGTAGTAGTAAACCAAATGAAGTTCTAAAATTTTGTATAAGCGTGAGATTCTCACCGCTTGCATGTAACGGTAAAGAAATTAAAACTTAAGAATTCGAGATTCCTCTTGATGCATGACGAAATATTTCATAACTAAATGAAACATGAAAGAAATCAGTAATAAAGTAAAAATTACCTAAAACTCTCGCAAAACAACCCTAAACTTGCTGCCGCCTTCAATCACGGTACAGTATTAACCAGCAGAATTCAAATTCTTCATCTCCAAAGCTGAAACAACAGCAAATCCGCAATTCAATAAGAAACTGAATCTACACTTCGAATTCAATTCCTCGAGAATCCTATTAAATATTGCTGGAAATTCCGTGACAATTCTGATTCCGATACACCCCTGTCAAATACAAAACATCAAAATACCAAAGAATTCCTCATTCTTCAACCAACCGAACATGCAAATTGCAATTTCAACAATACAAGAGAGACGTGAAAATCCACTGGCGGCAACAAAACCTCAATGAAAAAGGATCTCTCCACAAAACAACAAAATTAATAAGAAATATAAAACTGCA
The DNA here is from genome assembly GCA_949630135.1 of Balakata baccata. Classification (NCBI taxonomy): domain Eukaryota; kingdom Viridiplantae; phylum Streptophyta; class Magnoliopsida; order Malpighiales; family Euphorbiaceae; genus Balakata; species Balakata baccata. The sequence goes on from CATIWF010219597.1 coordinate 61,528, forward strand.
GAATTTGATTTTTTTTTTTTTAAATTTATCAATATTTAGATTGATGAATGTGGGCGTGTTCAAATACCAATTATATAATCTAAAAATTAAAATTAAAAAAAAAAAAAGAAGGGTTTTCCAAGTGAAAGAGGAAATGAAATGGATGGGAAAAAGGAAGAAGAAAGAAACGGTTAAGATCCAGCTGTCAAAATCTGAACCAGTAATAGTCTGATTTTTTTTATTTCGTTTATATGTTAAAATTAAGAAATGGGTTGATAATGGGGATATCTGATTCGCGAATATTATATGGCTGCTATTCGAAATTTCCACCTTCTCGTCTTCTTCTCGTTCGCTTCTGCTTTGCTTTTGTTGCTTTTTGCTCTATTTTTCTGTCAACATAAAATAATTAAAAAAGTAGCTTTTTACTCAATCCGCATGTGTCCTCGTCGTCGGTTTTTCCCTGCGAATTTTACATATCATCACACTATAATATTTATATAAAAATAGAAATAGATATACGATAATGGACAAAATTTTTCAAAAACTTAATATTAAATTAATTTTATTATTTAATAATTTAATTTATTAGTAAATAATATTGATAATTTATTAATTATAAATTCAATTTTATTAGAACTACTCCAGTGTTAATTACCCATTAATTTATTTTGGTTATTCCGTGTCTTTTTTCTTATATAAAGGGCTAAACGTAAATTCAGTCTGCCCAAATTTGGTCCAAATAAAATTAATTATCATTTAAACTGAAATAGTAACTAAAATTAATTTATCGATAAAATTATTATTATTTATTTAATAATAATGAATCTAATTATTAAGAATATAAAATATGTAAAATGACCGTAAAGTATATTATTTTATATATGACCCTTAATAATAGATAAAGTAATATAAAATTTGAGATAAACATGTATTTTTATAATTTAATATGAATAAAATATTATAATAAGATTAAACAAATTAATAAAAAAATTATATGAAAACTAAATGCTAATTAATAATGAGTTCAATATTTAATAATCATTAAAAGTGGAAATAAGAGAATGACATACAAAATGACGGTAAGTATCGTTTGAATTGAGAGATTTTAAATTTATACATTGTGAAATTTATAAATTCTAAAAATTTAATTGTTTTATTTGACTATAAAATCTATAAAATGATAATGTAATTTATCCTTATGTTTGATTCAATAATCACAATATATGAATTTAACAATTAATTTTTAATTTTACCATTTATTAAATATTGATAATTTATTATTAATTAAACATATATAATCAATTTCACTATATATTCAAAAATTAAAAAAAATAGTTATTTCAAGAGTTGATAAATAAAAAAAAATACAATTATTATATGTTATAATGTTTAATTACATTGTTAAAAAAAATTTATTAATAATATGACTTTTAATAATGAATAAATAAATAATTTGATAGAATTTGAGATAAACATGTATTCTTATAATTTACCATGAATAAAATATCATAATAAGACAAAATAAATTAATAAAAAAATAAAAAATATATAAAAATTAAATGATAATTAATAATAAATTTAATATCTAATAATCATATATAAGACATGTTAATAAAAAATTAGTATATAAAAAATCTGTAAATAATTACATATTTACTTTTGAAATACTTTAGGTATAAGTTTGGATATACATTGATTTAATGTCATTAAAAATACTTGAAATATACATTAGTTTAATATATCTTAGAAATAACTTAGGTATATCATGAAAATATTTTGAAATTTCATTATGAATATTTTAGGTATACCTCAAGAACATTTTGGAAATTACTTATGAATTTTTTAGATATATCTTATTTATTCTTTGAAAATATTTTAGATATATCTTAAATTTATCTTAAAGTATTTTGAATATATATTAAAATTTTATTAAAATATTTTAAAAATATCTTAATAATTTTTAAAAAATAATACACAAACGGAAGAATGGTTTAAATAACACAAAATTCCTCAAACTATTTACAAGCTGGAAGAAAGAGAAAGTAGCAAAATAACGGAGAGTAATGGGGAAGTACAAGCGGAACCGCATAGCCTTTGGTACCTTGGCCTTATTGGCCATATCGGCATTGGGATCCTCAAATAAGTCCAAAGCAAAAAAGTAAATATGTTGGTCAACTCTGGCGTACACCAAAAAAGTATGCCAAAAAAATATATATTTTAAATATATTTATATTTTATATTTTTAGAAATATTTAAAATATATATTGGTTCAATATATCTAAAAAAATATATTAGGTATATCATTATAATATATTGAAAACTTCTTAGATATACCTTGATTATTCCTTTATAATATTTAAAATATATCTTGAAAGTTATTTCGAAACAATTTTGGTATATATCGAAAATATTTTAAATATATTTTGAGAGTTACTTTGAAACAACTTAATTATATATTGAAAATATTTTAAAAATATTTTAAAAATTTATTTAAAATATTTTAATAATTTAAAAAAATAAAAAAAATAAAAATTTAAATAACACAAAATCTATCACTCTTCCAGTAAATTGGAAAAAAAAAATCAACTCTTCCTGTAAATTGGAAAAAGGCCAAAAAAGGAAAGTTGAGCAAAACAGGGAAGTAATGGAGAAGTACCAGAGAATCTGCGTAGGCCTTGTTGGCCGTATCAGCATTGGGATTCTCCACTAAGTCCAAAGCAAAAATGTAAATCTGTCGATCAACACCTTGCAACTCATCTTATTCAGTTTTGAATGGAATAGAATTTTAAAAAATCGAATAAAATTGATTATAATTTATAAAATTTGAACCGATGGATTAATATTTAAAATTGAATTAAACGGAACTGATTAATATTTAGATTTGATTTAATCGATTTTATTAATTAATTAAATTTATATAAATTATAATTATTATATTTTATCAATTATAATAGATTAGAACTAAATATTATAATTTTATTAATTATAATAAAATTAAATTAATTGTTATAACTTTATCAAACATAATATATAAGTTAAAATTACAATTAAATAATATAACTATAAATTAAGATAAAATATCTTAAATTATGATAAATTGATATAACTCTTATTTCATCACTACTATAATTATTACAAATTAAATTTAATTACTATAATTTTATGAATTATCATAAATTGAAATCAATTATCACAACTTTATAAATTAGTATGAACTAAAACTAATTATTATAACTTTATAAATTACTTCAAATTAAAATTAGTTAACATAAATTAAAATATATTTTTATAGTTCATGACTT
>CATIWF010219756.1:0-47381 GCA_949630135.1 Balakata baccata
GTCTATGTCCACAAGCAGTAGCTTGTCATCCAATCTCCTCACCTCCTTCACCAAATTGGTAAGAAGGGACAAAGCTTCTGAATACTCCTTATTTTCCATCAAAAGAGCTGCAAGCCTTGCCTCAACTCGCTGCCTAAGGAAAGTACGCTTTTCTTCACGAGTCCATTGTACCATTTCCTTGCACAGAGCTATCTGGAGATCAGATGTTCCAGGTATTTTGGCAACAGAATCAATTATTCCCCTGACAATTTTGGCAGTTTTTGCCTTGGGAATCAAAGCAAAGAATGGTCTCAGCTGAGTAAGAAGCCCACGAAGATCCTCAGCCCTGTTCTCTTGCCTAAGAAGGTCAGAGAGGTTTGTGACAGCCTGTTCTTTTATCCTCAGCGCTTCTGGAGAAGAAGAAGGATTTTCAAGTATGTGGTAAAGAATGGAAATGACCTCGGATGGATCTTTAGCTTCTAAAGCTAGGGCAATAGAGTCTGCTGTTGCAGGAAGATATGAAGACATGGCTAGAGCTGGAAAAATTCAAGTCCTGCTCCTGCAAGTTAGATTCCCAGATTATGTAATGTGAAAAAACTAACAAATCCATCTGAAGTTAAATGAATGAGATGATAAACTACCCCATTTCTGTTGACTTCTATAATATCTGTATAAACACAAATATTGGAAATTCTAACTCAAAAGCCCCCCAGTTCAAAACACATTAGCAGGGGTAGATAGTAATCATGGGATAGAAGAGGGTTATTATTATTTGATTAAGTGGCTTAAGGCCCAACTGATCTCCCAATGGAACGGTATTTTACTTAAGAAGGCCCCAATATCATGCACAGTAACAGCTTCCTTACTCAGATCAATGTGTATCAAGGAAAAATACTTTTCATTAACTATTGAAAAGCTGCCCAATTTAACATTACAGGTAATATGAATGAATAATTGCCTCAGATTAATTAAGTGCAAGGGAAAACCAATTTAATGGAGAAAGTCAACAATAGATCCTGTCTGTCAGAAACCAAAAGTCAATCGGAAGAGCGGATGGGAGGCATAGTCTGCCTCATGGTATCCTAGTGTTTGCCTCCTATAACACCAGCAGCATAACATACATTAATAGAAGGTCTGCTTACTTATAAGAAACATTGGCTTACAGACAGCATAAAACATCAACATAATAAAAAAAAACTTGGCCTGCTTGCATATGGATTTTTCCACGGGTAAATTTGCAAGAAATGCTAGGACTGAATCTCCAATTGCCGCACTGTTCTGGAAAAGAATACATCGTTTGTAAACAACCCTCTCTCTCTCTCTCTCTCTTCTTATGAATGCACAAAATCTCAAAAATGAAGTTGAAAACAGCATAAAAATGTGAACAGAAAACAAAGTTAAATCAACCTTATTTCTGGAAATGGAATTGCTGTCAAAGATTTTTCTGTTAACTGAATCTAAAAAAATTGCAGTGTCTAGTGTTAGGGATCAGAATTTATCCTTCAAAAATCCATGTCAACCATAGAATGATAGATCAGACTACAACACTGCCAAATTAAGATATTAGCCTATTAGGATTTGAAGAAATAAGGTGTTTTAATAAGACACCTGCTTAGTGTGAAAGAACAAAGAATGAAATTTAGCCAAAACTCAGAACAAGTTCAACTCCTCTACGTATTTTATAGGCACATGTCCTCACCTCACCATTTTATGACAGCATAAAACCATCATCAAGTTCAAGTTCTTATTACAACCAAAGATCAAGTGAGTGTTGCTAAATCCATCCATGTAATACTAATATCTACTCTCTAGCAAACGTTCTACAGTGGAAGGTTTGGCCTCAGTGTAATAACATCGATGATAGTTAATTCTGCAGTTAAAGCCGGATTAGGATGGAAAAGCGTTAACGAAGAGAATAAAGTTTTCCTCCCATGCTTTCCATCAGTAACGCTACAATTATTTTATAACTTATAGCTCGCTCAATGCCTTGTTTAATATTGAAGGGGAAAAAAATCCGATCTGCAATATCCAACGGTATTTAGCTGAATAAATGGTCTAAAAATTACAAAGAAATGGTAGAAGCAATCAAAATGCAAATGCTAAAGTTTTCTACAGAGAAGGCAAGTGAAATTGACAGACGAAACGAAGATAGACTATAACAAACCCTAAATCAAAAATCAAATACCGAAATCAGTATATACCAGTGAAAAGAAAAACTATCGAAGTACAGAGACAATAAATGAGTTAAAATGAAAGGAAAATCACGGAAGTACAAAATACTTGCCTTGAATAATAAGCCCGAGCGATCGTTCCGACTTCCGAATTCAGAGAGTAAAAGCTTGCCGTCCTCCCTCGTCTCCTCGCTGATCTTGTACCGTATTTAAATAAATTAAATTTAATCCTCTGTAGAGATTCACAAGCCCATCTTTCTAAGCCATGGGCTGTTGATCGTATCGATCGTATCTGCAGTGGCATATTATATCATTATGGTCATAAACCCTGGTCCATAGAGTATTATGGATCTAGAGTCCATTTGGCATATGTAAAAGGCCATAATTTTTGTTTTTAATTTTTAAATTTTAATGGCAAATAACAGAGTTTTGATGTTATTTTTTTTATTCTTTCTCTTTTGATTTTCTTGTCTGACATGATTTTCTAGTGTTTGAGAGTTATTCATTATTTGTGCGATTTTTCGTTGTTGCACTTTTTGTTGATATTTCAGTTGGTGTGATTTTCGGTTGCAATTCGATTTTTAGTTGTTTTGTTTGCTTTGAAGAGGATTCAATTGATATAGGTTTGGAGAGTAGGATTGTGGCTTCTTCTTTGAATGCAGGTGAGATTTTCTTTGACTGTTAGTTTGAAATTATAATATGTAGATGTATAAATTTGATTGTGTTTAATCTGTGTTGTTGTTGTTTAATGTTATGCAGTTCTGTTATTTTTATTTTTTTCTTTTTTTGATGAAAGTACATATTGATTTGTTTTAGAATGCAGGTTTTTTGGTTTATTAATAAAAGTTTGTTTGTTGTAAATTGTAGGTTCATTGTTTTATTAATAGAAGTTCATTAGTTTTTCAATAAAGTTTTATTAATTTATCAACATAGGTTTATTATTTATTAATAGAGATGCATCATAATTTTTGTGTATTATTCCTGAATTTTATCATATACAAATTGATTTGTTTTAGAATGCAAGTTTTTTGGTTTACTAACATAGGTTTGTTTGTTGTAAATTGTAGATTCATTATTTTATTAATAGAAGTTCATTAGTTTATCAATAGAATTTTATTAAAATATCAATAGAGGTCCATTATTTTATTAATAGAGGTTCATTATTTATTAGTAGAGGGGCATCATAATTTTTGTATATTATTTTTGAATTTCATCAGGTATAGATTGATTTATTTTAGAATGTAGTTATTAATAACAGTTTGTTTGTTGTAAATTGTAGATTCATTATTGTATTGATAGAGATTCATTAGTTTATTAATGTAGGTTCATTAGTTTTTGTGTTGATGAATTCTTTTTTATGTTTTTTAGATGATAATAGTATTGTTGCTGCTTCTGCTGAGAATGATTTATTAAGTGTATCTATGAAATCTATTGAAGAAGCATATGATTTATATAATGATTATACTTTTGGAACGTATTTTAGTGTTAGAAAGAGTAAGCAAAGGTATAGTGATGGCAAAAAAAAAAAATTTGTTGATGAAAAGGTTTTGTTGCTCTAAGGCTGGAGAGAAAAAAAATGTAGCAAAAGGAAATCAGTGTTATACAAAGTTTGATGTTCACAATAATTGTAAAGCTTTTATGGAATTTAATGTGGGTGAAAATGGAGTGTGGACTGTCTTGACATGAAATGGAGCACAATCATGAGTTAGTTGGATCGAGCAAAAGTCATCTTCTTTATTAGCATAGGAAGGTTACAAAAAACTAACTTTTTTATTTTGATCATTTGAATGAGAGTGGGGTTGTGGAGTCTAATGGGATTAGATTGCTTAAAAAGCAATGTGGTGGTTCTCCTTCTGTTGGTTTTGTTCCTAGAAATGCTTATAATCATCTAGTTTTGGAAAATATGAAGAAATTGGATGTCAACGATTATGTTTCTTTAATTAAGATTTTTAGGCAAAGAGAATCAAGTGAGAAAGATTGCTTAAATGTTCATTCTTTTGGATACTCTTTCTAGTGTATCTTCATCAGTGTTTGATTCTATATCCATTGTATCTGTTGTAGCCTCACTAGAAGAAATCGCAGTAGCAACTTGTATTTTCTGGACCTTCCTTTTTCTGCTGTATTGTTTTGTTACTTGCATTTGAGTTACTGTTGTGCACAACATCAGCTGCTTCTATTTGTTGTATGGCACTTTTCTGTGCTATTTGCATAATCTATTTTAGAGTTATGTTATCACTTGATTCAGTTTTTGAAGACATGTTGCGTATGTTATTTTTTTACAATAATTCACTTACAAAATAACTAGTGAATATGAGTATTTTAGTATTGAACTTATAATTCATAAGTAGGTAACTTGTGCTTATTAATTAATTAACATTTATCAGTGGATTAATGAGCCTAATTAATGGAGAAAACAAGTAAATTTGTAGAAAAATATACTGTTTACAAGAAATGAATATTTATTATAAACTAACGAACCTTTATTAATAAAATAATAAACCTTAAATTTATTCCTCATAAATCTTTACCTTATTTCTAATGAACTTTTACTTTATTCATAATAAATCTTTACTAATAACCTACAATTTACAATAAATAAACTTTTATCAATAAATAATAAACCTTCATCTATTAACTAATAAATCTATACTAATAACCTATAGTTTACAACAAATGAATCTCTATTAATAAAATAATGAACTCTTTAATAACAAACTAATGAATATTTAAAAATTATATAATGAACCTTTATTATTAAAGTAATGAACCTTTACTAATAAAGTAATAAACCTTTACTAATAATATACAACTAATAAACTAATGAACATCCATTAGTAAACTAACAAATCTTTAGTTTATTGCTAATGAACCTATACATTAAAATAAAATATATTCAAACATCACATATATTCAACATAAAGAATCAAATGAAATAATCATAGAAATTTAGAATTTAGGGTTTAATATTCTAACAATCAATGGTTCAAATAGAAAACAAACAAAATATGTTTCTTATTTTAAGATTCGAAAAAAATATGATAATGAAAAATAGATTCATTACTTACAATATTTGTTAATCAAAAATAGGTTTTTCACGATTACTGGAAATGAAATGGCTGGATGAGTGGAAGCCCGAACGATAGCAACAAAGTTGGGGTTTAGAAGAAGGATAGAGAGTGATTGAATGAAGGTCTGCATTGAGGAAAATCAAGATTTATTGAATTCTGCTGCTTTATTGAGTATTGAGCAAAAAGAGAGTTTGGGAAGGGAAAACATATTTGGCAAGGAAGTTAGACAGTCTGATTAATATCGTTTATTTATTTATTTTAAACGAAATGCACCTTTTAATTTTTTGGGCTTTCGTACGTGCATGAACCCTGAGTCCATAATACTTTATAGACCAGTGTCCAGAATATAAGAATTGTCTATGATTGAATGGACCAAATGGAATGTAAAACTTAAGGTATGAGCCTGCAAATTATATTGTGGACCACGGTTCATATTGTAATATGGACCAAACACGTGTGAGAGGCACTGTAACAATTTTGTAAATAAAAAAAACTTACACAAATTCATTTATTGATATAAGTTTATTTGTCTATTAGTAAAATATTTATTAGTTTATTGATAAATGTTTATTTTATTTTAAAATAAAATCAACAATTATTTCGTGTTTTTTTTCATATGTTATTTGTCTCGATTTGTTTTTTTTTTGTACATTTTATCTTGATTTTTTATTACGTTTTGAGTTTTTTTGAAGATAATCCAATGAATTCATAACTACAAATAAAAATATAAAAAAATTCATTAAATTAAATATACAGAGAAATAAAATAAACTTATATTAATATAAGAAATGAACTTTTATTAATAAATTAATAAATTTTTTTGATAAACTAATGAACATTTTTCAATAAACTAATGAATCTTTAGTTCATTTCGTAATGAACATTTTCAGTTTATTCATAATAAACATTTTTTAATAAATTAATTAACCTTTAGTTCATTTATAATGGAGTTTTTCAATTTATTCGCAATGAATTTTCTTAATAAACTAATAAAACTTTACTTTATTCGTAATGAATTTTTTTTAATAATATAATGATTTTTTGTAGTTTATTCGTAATGAACATTTTCAATAAACTAATAAACTTTTATATAATGACAGATGATAAATATTTATAAAAATGCTATCGTATAATTGATAACTATGTAAATTTAATTTATTTACAAAATTGCCACCACCTCTTATATGTGTGATATGCTTTGGTCCATAATGCAATATAAATCGGGGTCTAGCATATAACAATTGGTGTGAGCCAATTGTATGCATTGTTATCATCTACCAAAATTTATATGTTTTTATTATATTTACCTACAGTTTTTTTTTCATCAGTACCGAAATTTTTCATTTGTCTTTTTCTTCTTCTCTGAGATTCACCATCACAAGCTTTCCAGTTATTCCTTCGATCTTGTCTTCTTTGATCTCGTTTCCACTCCATCTCCTGTAAATCCAATAGCGATCTTGTTTTCGATTTCATTTTTTCCGATCTCGTTGCACTCCTCTCTTCCATCCTTTATGCTTTTTCGAAGAAGAGAAAAATCACCAATGAGGTTCATAATAATGCTGCAGTTATTATTAAAACTTGGCTTTCGCTTTAAATTCAATTAGTTCGTCAGGTTACTCTAAGAGAAAGCTTTGAAATTGAATTTGTTGATTTACTTTTTTTTGAGTTTTGTTTGTGTTATTGTTTATTTCTTTTTTGTTCTTTGGTTTTTTTGTGAAAATTACTAAGATATCCCTGAAATATACTCAAAATATCCTTAAGTTATACCGAAAATATTTTCATGTAATTCCTAAAGGTATATCGAAGTACTTCCAATGAAATCAACAAAGAACAAAGAACTCATTGAATTCTTAAAGAATTTCTTCTAGGGAATTCTCATTGAAGTATTTCTAAGGAATTTCTTCTAGGGAATTCTCAAGTAACCCAAAGTATCTACAAGGTATGCTTGAGATATTTCCATAAAATTCCTAAAGGTATACCAAAATATCTCTAAGATATTTTCAGGAAAGTATTCACTATGAATATTTTGGTATACCTTTGGGAATTTCATAGGCATATCTCGGGTATACCAAAATATCCCCAAGGTACCCAATGTATTATCAGGAAATTCCTTCTAGGAAATTCTCAAGAAATTCCAAAGTATACATGTGGTATTCTCATAGAATTCTCAAAAGTATATCCAAAATATTTTCAAGATATTCCCAAGGAATTTTTTGAGAATTTCTAAGGTATATCCAATGCATCCCCAATGTATATCCAAAATATTCTTAAAGTATTCCTACATAATTATCAAGTATATCCAATATATCTTTAAGGTATTCTGAAAGATATATCAAACTGTTTTGTTTGAGATTTTGTGATGTTTTGAATTTTGATAGAATTCTATTCTTCTTCTTTAATAATTTAATTGTTATTGTTCTTTTGCTATTTTTTGGTGAAAATTGAGCTAAATTATCCTCAAAGTATACCGAAAATATGGTGAAAGCTAAATAATTCCTAATTAATATATATTAAAGTTCAGATTAAAAAAATTACTATTTTCTATGATAATTTGAATTAAATACTTTAAATTTTCATTTTATTATATGAGTCACGTGAACAGTGAAAACAATCTTCACGTTATGTTAAATTTAAAATATTTTTTTAATTTACTTTTTAGTATATATATAAATTTTATTCAATTATAATTTTTTTTTTAAAAAAAAATTAAGCTCTTAATTAAGAGTTTTTATAGCCTTAAAATTTTATTGCTCTAATTATTTTGAAGATTGCAACATTGCTTATGTTAAATTAATAGAGCTGAACATTGTGTATCTAGATTGGTTCAACAGGGCAATGTCCTCCTAATTGGATGATTTTCCCTCCTCTAGTGCTGGAGGATATTTTGTACAAATAGTTTTTTTTTTTGGGTTATCTATTGGAATCTTTCACTTTCAGATATTGACTTTATATAGGTAGATTAATGATATTAATTATATATAGCAGAAGAAGTGCGATTGGGTAGTGGAGAAAGCACGTTCAAGAATAGAGTGCAGTAAATCCACAGGTAAAGCTTGATGGTATATTTATCCAATTGACTTGAGTTGGAATTCTCCCTCCCAACAATAGAGTGCGGTAGAGACAAAAAGTGGATTGAGTTTATTCAGCCTTGAATAGAAAATCAACCCCTCCCAACGCTTCTAGCTGAATATATAGCTGATGATGATTTTACAAATAGAAAAAAAAAAAAAAAAAAAAGAAAAGTGAGCCCACGATAAATTTCCGAATTAAATATAAATGACATACACATACTAAATATATATCATACTAAAAATGCATAGATCAATATTAAAAATGTAGATAAGGTCGAAATGGTACATTATCTCAAGAGTTGAAATTAACTTATAATTGGAGGTACGTGTACCTCTTAAGATATTTAAAATATAAAAAGCAAAAGAAATTTAATTAATTAGACAAATTAAGTCCCTATACATGGAGCTGATTGGCGAGCATATTGGTGTTTCCCTTAGTATTATTATGGGAAACAACAAAGTCAAGGTTGTAGAGGACAGGAACCATAGTAAGAGAAGACAAAAAAACAAGGACTGGACCAAAAATCCAAAGCAGAAGAGGAGTGGCCGCATAGAATAGCCTATTCCCCACTGTGTTTAGAATAAAACCCTTCTCCAAAAGCTCACTCACATACTCCGGGGTGATTAGAGGCGTAGCATCCTGTGGTATGTTAATCAGTAAGTTCACCTGATTCACAAACCTTATCGACAGCGAGTGGCAAAAGAATGAGAACAGGAATAGGCATAACAAGGTCACATATTTGAGTGCCACCATAAATTCACCATGAGCCCCGTACACGACATCGTTTAGTGGCTTCTTCACGCTGTATGTGCTACTTATTATGGCTGCCAGTCCAGCGCACAGTAGGATGGAAGTTGTGGCCATCAATGTTGATCCCATTATCAAATTTCTTAGAGTTTGAACCGCCAATATGTTCTTCTTCTCATTGTCCTGCATGCATCCATCCCGCCCCCATACCAACACGTTTCAGTTTACTAGGAGGATTAACCAATTACATACGTCTTTAATTCTATCGCAACTGTGTAGAGTCGTATGCATGCCGTTATACTCACATGCCTTGAAATTGAATATTGCTTATCCTTTTTTTAATTAATTTTGCTTCTCATATACGACATATATATTCATTATTTAATTAACACAAACCATTAGTGTCTGAACCATATATAATTAAATAATTAGATGTTAAAACGACCAAAGACAAAATAAAGGGAAATGTGAGTAAAAAAAGCATCATGTTTAAATTTTTATGGAGCATTAATATATGAGGGCCATGTCATAACACATTAACATAAAGGTGTAAATCATTGATCATCTTTTGTCTTTCTTCTTTCCTTTTTTTTTTTTTTTTGTGTGTATACATTTATATATAAAGAGGAAGGCAGGAATAATGGGATGAATGTTCCCCTTTACTCGTGTATTGGATATGTTGCCTTTGTGATAGTGAAATGCACTAACATCTGGTGCATTTTATCTAAATACAACTTTGCATGGCAACATCCGGGAATTTCAATCTCCCATTGTCACAAAATATTACTATCAAAATTAATATATATATATATATATTTGACAAAATATTCCCCTTTTTTTTGGGGTGTAAATTCCAGTTATATCCCTCATAATCCACCCTCAATTATGCAGAATGTGTAAATAAAGAAATTATCAAAATTTATATATAAACTTTGTTTAATAAAATTCAATATGCTTATGAAAAAAAATCTATATACAATTCGTTTAAAAACAAAAATTGTATATGGGCTTTGGGAAGTTGAAATATCCTGCAACAAATAATTATGTAGAATGTGGAAGCAACAAGCATATGAGTATTTTTTTATCCTAGCTAGCTAACGCAGAGAAAACAGTGTCCAAGTAATAATTAAGAAAAAGAAGAAAACCGATTAACTTAATTTAAGCTAGCTGATGATGAGAGCGAATTGAAGTGGTGTTGTGATTAAAAGGAATGAATATATAAAAATACCTGGATGATGGAAGAAACCCAGAAACGGCGAGCGGTGGAGTTGGTACCAATGATGGTGGAGAGGGGGTGAGTACGAACTTTATGCCATAACCAAGCATGATACGACATGATTATGAAAAACCCTAGTGGTACTAATATCACATCCAGATAACATTTCCTCCACTCCATCTCCCTTTCTTTTCTTTCTCTTCCTTTGGGATTAAATTCTAGTTCTTACCTAATTAAGCTGGTCAATTAGCTGCCTTTGTGTTTTTTGTTTTTCGGTTTTTATCCCTTACACGCCTTGCCAGTGGCTTCTATGCTAGTATTATTTATAATGGAGAGAAAGGAATGTATGTGGACTTGTTCAACTCACTCATTCAATGTGTCCCATTATCTACAAATTAACAGGACTTTTTCTTTATTATTTTTTTCAAAAAATTATTGCAACTAATGGGATCCCAGCCTTTTACTTTATTTTTATTAATATTATCTATTACCAACTGCGTGATGAGCGTAATTTCATGTTGGTAATTTGTCCCATTTGTCATAGTTATTTATTTATCTCGCACTCTCTTTATCACCTGCAAAATTACGTACCGATCATTATCCATTCTTACGTTTATACAAAATTATATTAAATATATATATTGTCAGCTTGATTGGATCTTGTTTTTTTTTGAACGAAATAACATGTATCTCACAAAAGACATTTACAAATGTGAATTGGAAATACAAATTTGAAAAGAAAAAAAATTCAGTTAGATAATTAAGATAAGGAAGAATACAATTTTTAACATGTACGTAGGTCATGAAATTAAGTTAATTATAACAAGACAGTTGGAAATCTTTTTTTTTTTTTTTTTGTTGTTGTTGCAGAAATTAAGTTAATTATGGTTATGTATGCAACTAATTAAAATTTTATGAAAACATACATGTACTTGTCAACAATAGACTGTGTTGATTGCACATAAAGAAAAGAATTCTAACATTTAAAAGGAAAACAGGGAATGGCAGAAACGAAAATGGGGAAAAATGACAAGGGGTAGATGGGGGAAAGAAATATTAGAATAGAGAGAAAGAAAGAAAGAGAGTGATAATCTGACAAGGCCCAAAACAAAAACAAAACGAGATTGAGAGAGAGAGAGAAGGAATTGCAAGTGCCAAACACACCTTTCTCATGACACCGCATTCACAACGTGCACCCCGCACTATATATGGAACCGTTTCTTTCTTTTTATTTATTTAATTTCGAAATTGTTTTTCGTTACGTAATTAATTGCATAAATCCAAATAAAATCACAAATTTACATGCATAGAAATCGTGAATTAATATGGTTTAGGTTTTTCAGTAGATATGATAGGATTAATCAGGGATCGATGCATAAAATTAATGATGAATTGCCTTGGGGCATTCATTGATTAACTCAATTGGCCTAACATAACATACTGGAATCTTATTCAGTATCCACCACTTGGTATCCAATTTAACCAGTATTGATTTCTTTTTCCATTCTGCAAGTATACATTATTAACTAATTTAATTGTTACCAACACACCCTTTTTTTTTTTTTTTGAAAAAGTGGGCGATTGAATTCGGATCATAATATCCACCAAATTATTAATTAGATCCTACAGAGTGAGTATTTAGAGTTAGTATTAACCCAAAAAACCTATCGAGCTAGCTCCCCATTAAATAAAAGCATATATAGAAAATTGAGAAAAAACAAAAAAACAAAAAGTAGCAGTCAAAAGACCAGTTAATTAAAACTATGTATTTTTCGTGACGATTAATTCAATTCGACGAGTATATTGTTAATTTATTCAATTTCGAAAAAGCTTTTTTGTGCTTGTTAACTTTGTTGCAGTGGATTTGCTTTTGCTACTTTTCGGAATGGCTTATTTTATTGCAGACAGAAATTCTAAAGTTTTTTTTTTTTTTTTTAATGTACCAATTAATTAACATTAATGGTCTTCATTTTCACTAACATATATTCACAAGAAATTCAAACAAATCAAAAGAATTAAGATTATGTTTGGATTGAGAGATTTTAAATGAGTGATTTTGAATAATCTATGAATTTATACCAAATTTATTATTTAGCTATTTAAAAATGTCAAAATCTATAGATTTTAGAAAATTTCTCATTAACCAAAATCCTTTATTTTTTTGAGGAATTTGATTTTCCACCTTCTTGTTGCCAAATTTTTTTATTCTAATATTGTTTCTAACAAACTAATAATATTTCAAAACTATCATTAATCCTAAAAAAGTAAAATTAATTTTCTTTTATTATTATTGTTATTTTACATAATATATAGTATTAATGTGCATTAAATTATTAATAAAAAATATTTTTTAACAATGTGATTGAACATTATAATATATAATAACTTTATTTTTTTTAATTTTTCAACTCTTAAAATAATTAATACCATTTTTTAAATTTTTAAGTATACAGTGGAATTAATTATATATGCTTAATTAATAATAAATAATCAATATTTAATAAAAGATAAAATTAGAAATTAATTGTTAAATTTATGGATTGTAGTTATTGAACCAAACATGAATATAAAAAAAATTATATCATCAATTTATATATTTTATAGTCAAACCAAACGATAAAATTATTAAAATTTATGGATTTAACAATCCATAAACTTTATAAAATATATAAATTTTAAATTTTTTCAATTCAAACCGTGGCTAAAAATTTCTCATTATCCGTCATAATTGAATATGCATACATGGCACTCAATATATTTAATTTGTCCATTCCTAGCTATATATATATATATATATATATATATATATATATATATATATATATATATATATAAAAGTTCAAAGTTTAAGAATTCTTTTATTTTCTTTTTAATTGTTTCCTTTTAATTAAGAGTAATATTATTTAATCATGGGAGTAATTATTGCCCAATGAGAAAAAATTAGATAAATAATGGATTTATTGGTCATACTTATATACATATATGACATCCACATATGACCATTTTAATTTTGAATCAAGTGCGATGTGCTTGCAGCTTAATTAATGGGATTCATATAAACTATATCCACCTGATCTTAATTATAGTACAAGTGTTTATTTTATTTATATATATATATATATCTTCTATTAGCCAATCTAATGCATATCGATCGCATACATACACATCATTATTATATTATGCGGATGCAAACACTAATAGAATACACATATACATTCCATCAGATCAATTAAGGGAATTTTTATAAGTACCGAAAAAATGAGAAATAATTACAACTTTACTTTCTATTAATTTTTTTTTAATTTTACCAAAAAATATTTTCAACAATTACAACAGTATATAAATTTCAAAATATATCCAGACAGTATATCTTCGGTATAACTTAAGGATATCTTAGTTCAATTTGCACCAAAAACCAACAATAGAATAAGAATAAGAATAATTAAAATAATTAAAGAAGAAAAATGATAGAATTCAATCAAAATTCAAAATATCACAAAATCTCAAATAAATGGGTTGATATACTTTTGGGAATATCTTGGATATATCTTGAGAATATTTTAGGTATACTTTAGAAATTCTCAAAAATTCTCAAGGAATTTTTTGGGAAGAATCTCGGGTAATATCTTGCGTATATTTTGAGGATATTTCGATATATTTTGGAGATACTTTGGTATACTTTTGGGAATTCTACAAGAGTACATCTGTATAATTTGGGGATATTTTAGATATATTTTGAGAATTTTCTGAAAGGAATTTATTGGAAATACATTGGTATATTTTGAGGATACTTCAATATACATATTGGATATACCTTGAGAATATATCGGATATACCTTAAGAATATCTTGGCAATTTCAACATCACAACTACAATACATGAAAATGAAAAAAAAAAAAAAAAAGAAGATGAAATTGTTCCTGCAAGGCCAATTACCACAAATCTCAACTCAATTACAACAAATCTCAAGCAATTAGACCTCAAGCCAATTACCTTCATTAGACGAAATTACTTTCTATCTTCTAATTTTTCCTACCACTAACGCAAAATGTTATATCTCTAATTGCTTCCATTGCTTCATTAATCTCATAATTTTAATCATTCTCTAAATATAGACACAATTCTCCTACATGATTCG
This sequence comes from Balakata baccata, assembly GCA_949630135.1. NCBI lineage: Eukaryota > Viridiplantae > Streptophyta > Magnoliopsida > Malpighiales > Euphorbiaceae > Balakata > Balakata baccata. Next base: position 14,392 of record CATIWF010219756.1, read on the forward strand.
TAAATAAAATCAAGAAATTCACATATCTAAACAAAAGTTTAAACTAGTTAAGAGCCAATTTCAGATTCTGTTTGGATGCTGAAAAAACTAAGAAATAAAACTCGTGCACTTTCAGCTCTTCAAAACACGACAAATCTCAAATGGAATTAGAGTTCAAATCCATTTGGATTTTTGTAGGTCAGTTTGCACAGAGAGATAGAGAGAGAAAGTAAATAGAACGACGATTTTGGAGCACAAGAAATCGCTGAATCAAGTTGAGAAGAAAGGAAAGAGAAAAAAAATAAATTTGAAAAAAATAGTACAAATAAAATAAATTTCCATACAAATAAAAATATATAAAACTATGGATAAATATGAAAAAACAATTAAAACGAGGACAAACCATGAAATTTCTGCATCAATTAATTAAGGCTGGGCCTATGTTTGGCAATTTCGTAGCTAGCTAGCTTGATGTATATAAATTAAAAAAGGAATATCTCAAGAAATTTGGAATAAATTTGAATTCAATTTTCAAAATTAATAAGTTTAAAGCATTAATTATATGACATGGATTATATGAAAGTTAAATTAAGTTTTTCCAGGCTAGAAAACTATTTGTTGATAAGCAGAGGTTTTGGTAACATGCATGATATATATCTTCAATTTGAGAATTAATTGATCAGCAAAAATCCTTCAACAATCGCCTTCTCCCTTGCTATAATATCATCATAAGCTTTATCTTTGGATGAATGAAATTTATTTTTATTTGCTTAAATTAAAATGTTTGTAGTCATATAGCACTGCCAACTGCGGAATTCAGAGGCACATGCACCCATTGGAATTGGAAGTACACATCTGCCAGCAATATTTGTATTATTACAGAACACAGCTAAAATTAACCATTTCTTAATTAGTTTGCATCCGTTTCTGGCTCAGCAATTCAAAAATTAATATATAAAGCCATTTCATTTGATTTCATTTGTTCAAAGAATGTGTTAACTGTACAGTAGACCTATCTTCGGAACTTATATTTAAATTAGTAATAATTATGGAGCAATTCTAAGGTGTACCATACACCGGGTGTCTTAAAACTATTGATTATAAACTTTTAATCTCATCCGTTGAAAATGAATAGTTGAGATTAAAATTAGAAAAATTATGATGTTTTAATTGAGCAATAAAATTAGAAAAATTTACATAATTACCGAAAAGCACATACCAAATATAAATTTATCGGCGCTCAAATTTTTATTAATTTCGCCGAAAGTAATTTTTTAAAATTATAAATAGTGCATAAATCTTAAAATTATCCAAAAATATGACGTTACGGTATATTTTCAACATACATTTAGTATATATTAGACACATCAATTGTTCAATTTTCACCAAAAAAAATAAATAAATAAATAAAAACAAGTACTATTAAATTATTAAAAAAGAAAAATAGAATTCAATCAAAATTCAAATAACAAATTCTCAAGTAACAGTACCAAAATCTAAAAAGTCATCCAAAATATATTCAAACGATATACTTACGGTATATTTTGATTCAATTTTCACCAATAAAGAACAAAAAACTTGAAGAAGAAGAAGAAGAAGAAGAATATGATTCAATCAAAATTTAAAATATCACAAATTCTTATACAAACAGTTTGGTATACCTATACCTTGAGTATATCTATATCTTAAGAATTCTTTAAGAATACCTTAGAAGAATTTTTTTAAAAGAATTACTTTGAAATACATGAGTATATCTTGAAAATACTTTTGGAAATTCCATGAAAATATTTTAAAAATACTTTTTATATATTTTAGAGATACTTGGATATATCTTGAAAATTTATTGGGAATACCTCAAATACACCTTAATATATCTCGGATATACTTTGATGATCTTCACCCAAAAAAACTGTTTAAAAAAAAAAATTTTCAACAACTTTATAGATACACCAAAATATCAAACTTTCAAAATCCAAACAAGCATCTTACAACAATTGTGGCTCTAAGATTGCCCATCAACAACAAACTCTACAATGATCTCCACCAATCTTGCCGATCAAAATTTGAAACCTAACTCCAAAACTGCTCAAATTGTCCACTATTAGTGGAAAATCCTTCTTGCTTCAAAGCTACTCGAATCGCTCACTGAAGACTCAACATTTGGCTAGCATGTTAGATAAATGGAAGGAGGAGCATATTGACGGAAACGAAGGAAAAGGAAGATGACGATGAGCTCGCTGGGCAATAATGAAAAAATTTTCGGTAAAATTGAAAAATATAAAACTGTCAATAATTATGAAAAAAAAAAAAAAAAAGTGGACAACCAATAAAATTACAGCGTCAACTCTCTTTTCAGAACCATAATAATCTAGTTGAAAAGTTGGGAGCCAGAAACAAAGGTAAATTAAATGTAGCAAAAGCATCTACTGACGAAAATACAAAGATATGGCACCGCAACATCTACTCATCACATGTTCATGGGTTCAGGACTAGAAGCACCTATTATCTCCAACAATGAATCCTGAGGCTCTAACTCTTCATGCCAAAGTGGAAGCGAGTCACCAGGATAATAGTTTCTTGTTACTCCCTCTGAGTTAATCTGCAATGAACACATAATACATAATTGAAGTCAAGTTTCATCCATTGTGTATACATTGAAAAGAAAAAATCTACGTCCCACAAATCTTACAATGACAGTGCGAACAACTCCACCACTAGCACCATCTCTTGCTATGGCCAGAGAAACCGCCTTGACCACCAATTGCTGCAATAGAACATCCAAATACATTATGCAGTCAAAGCATGAATTTGTTAATTTTTTTTTTTCACTTGGCCAAGCAATAACTATAATAATAAAAACAATATTGTAGCTCATATGTTCCCTCAATAAATCATGATTCTCATGGCCATGGGGAAGAAAGGAGGATAAGGAAAAGAAAAACTGGCAACACATTTCAAGTTGTGCTTCACCAGTCAGAGCTTAAATCTAGGAGTGGCACAAAGTTGCCAACAGGTATTATTACGCAAGTCACAACCAGGAATCCTGGCAACATTTAGGGTTATTCAATATCTGTTCCAAGTTATTAAGTATTCAATTTCTCCATTTGCATGCATCAAAAGCTGCATACCTCAGCTTCTTCTTTGGTCATTCCTTCTTTCCATATTTGATCAAAGAATCCATACAAGTAACTCGAACCAGATCCTGTGAAACCCATCGTTAAGTTAATTGCTGTTCCATGGTAAGGAGAATATTGCACTAGGATTTTGATCTTGCAGCAGTTATAATTTTCATTTCAACAAGGGGCATACCTAAAATTGGCCACTTACTAAAGTATAGGCACTTTAAATTGTTCTGAAGTTTGGATGAGTATTGAAAAGGAAAATCATAAAGCTCAAGCAACTAATATTGCCACTGGGCACATGTGATCATGGAAAACAGTACAGATTTTTTTCCTTAACAACCAGTAGTAACATAAATAACATAAATTTCAGCACCATTTAGTAAATTCAGGTATATATCCAAAGAGATCAAAGCACCAAATTCATCATCTAATGGTGCAACAGAAGCACATAAGCTCAAATCAGTTAAAATAAAAGCTACACCCAATTCAATCATATGCCTAAAAATTCTGAATACAAATAAAATTTTGTTGAGTAAAGCTGAGCCAATCAAATTTTGAGGCTCTCAAACTTTTGGTCCTTGCACTTCATGGGTTGTCACAATTGCTGTCGAATCTACTGCTAGACAATTACCTTGAATATGAAGAAATGTCAACATTGACAGAAGTTTAAATAAACACCTATCCCAAATAAATTGGTAGGAAAAAGAAAGGATCACCAGTATTATGATGATAAGTATGGTTCATGAGCCGATGAATCCTCAAGCCACAATAAGCTCCATACTTTAATACACCATCACAAACCAAACCTAACCCTCTTTGATCTCTAACACTCAACTGCCAAACACCAATTCACTTTGAACTTTACCAATCAGTCCACTCCATCACCTAGATCATTTTAGAGAACAGTGGCAAAAGCAACAAGACTCAAAACCAAAGAAAGTGATCAGGAACTTATAGCTCAGAAACAACAGTCTTGACTACAAAACACCACCAAGTTTTGCCAAGCAGCACAGGTATCATCTCTTTGCAAAAGCATCCAAGTTACATTGGGATTTCATTTTTTTCTTCAGTTTTCCATCTTCATTTAGGATTCATATTTACTCAAGTATTTCACTTAATTAACTATGAATAGTTTTAAGTCTAGAATTAGGATTTTTCCTAACTAATATAAATCAGACAAAAGCAGTCAGCTTATGTATTGTATTTTTCTATATCAATTCAAAATTTTAATTCTAAAAATCCTTCAAACCTAATTATTTCTTATTATTACAATCACAATCACCCTATTCTAGCCAAATTGTTGAGAGAGGAATGCCAGCCATAGTCGCTTAAAAATGACTATCTAAATACTAGCCATCTGATTGTTTAGTGAATGTTTCTTAGGAGGGAGATAATAAACACTCACCAACCGAACAGATGGTGAGCATTTGGACAGTCACTTTTCAGGTGACTAGTCTTGTTGAGATCTAATTGCCCTAAATTCTTCCACTACATCACAAAAAAAAAAAAAATGATTTAATAAGCTTATAGAAGAATAGCAGGCTACAAATCATACAGTTATGGTCAAAGTACAAAGAGATCATCTGAACCTTTTTTTTTTTGGAGACAAAAATCATCTTAACTTAAATGTCCAAGTAATAGAAAATGTAATTAAACTTCATAATCAAACTATTATGAATCATTTCAGATTCAAAGAGTAGGGAGAAATATATACCTCCTATAGCAAAAGGCTGCTCTATTATTGTTCCACCAAGAGGAACTCCATAAATTTTACCACCTTCATACTTGTCCCATCCACCAACAATGAGGCCAGTTTCCAGCATGTTCTGTAAAAGTCCAAAGAATTGTTAAAAAAATAAACCCCAACACAAAATTCGTATACAATAGTAATTTGCAAATCAATTGACCTATAAAGCAGTTTCACATCCCAAACCAATCCCCTCCCCCTCCTCCAACTGATTTTTTTTTGGTTAAATAGGTCTTCCTAAGTCTAAAATTAGTCTTAGATAATGGCATACTGAATGCAGTTTCAGAAAATTCCTCGACATAGGTAATCAGTTAAGGATATCCATAAGAAAGTACATGATTTTAGAAATATTTCAGACATGTCTATCAGGAAAGCAAACAGTAACCTTATTGTTATAAGATAGCAGTCTAACAAGATTTGCAGCAACTTTGACAGTAGCAGGCTGCCCTAGCTGTGTCCTGTACATAAATTGTAAACATAAACAAGAAACAGGTAAACCCTGACAGATGTGCCAAAATGATTTTCTTGAGGATTAGCGGTGCGCAAACAGAAGGAGAACATTTCAATCTTCACTATACCCACAAACATTAACAGGTAGAAGTATGTTGAGTCATTATTAAAAAAAATTAGGTTCAAAACAAAAAGATTCATGAATGAAAGAGTTTGGAAAGTAGAATATTAAATTTAAGCACACATCTATCTGTTTATTAATCAAATAAAAGATTAACAAACTATATGCTGCAGCTAACATCAGGGAGTTGGTCCTCAAATCAACAAAATTTTCAAGTAGCATCATAGGCCATTACTAAATATTGGCAATCACCCAATGCTATTCAATTTTTCACCCACCAATGCCTCAAGGATCATGCAGCCATATATTACAGATTACAGAAGATTCATCAATACAATTGAACGTCTAGTTACTCTAGTGTTCTAAATTAAATAGCGCAATGCATGGTTCACATGGCTTCAACTTCGACAATAATTTTTTCTCAACTGAACTGAGTAAAGAAATGAACAGGATGAACCTATACATCCGGTAGACATTTAAAGCAGAATAATGTATCCCCCCACCAATCCACCCCAAAAGAAAAAAAAAAATCTCCCACGATGAGGTAGTAAATCATGAGTAAACAATATCCAGTGGCCAAGTAGATTCACCTCATAGTGAAAAAAGACTATTTAATAAACACAAATAGCACAAGAGATTAATGAGAATTGAGAACAGTTCAGTGGCATCATGTAACAAATTGGTAAAAAAGTTAGCAATACCACATATCACTAGTCAAAAGTTCCGATCACAACCCCCAAAAAAATTCCAATAACAAGTTAAAAAGAAAAGAGAACACTCACGTGTGCTGATGAAGGAAGTATCGCACATAGTCAGACACAATTTGAGAGTCTGCAGCCTGCAAAAGAAGCACGCATGAAATTATGTGCTCACAGCAGTAACAACAGACAATCATCTTCAATTACGGGTAAAATGATTTTTGTAACCAAAACTTTGATACTTGTATCAAAATGGTAATAATTACCAAATCTTTGTTTTGTATCAATTTAGTAACAAATCTTCGCAATTTTATTTCGGATGAAAGTACCTGCAATATTTATGATATAATTTGTCTAATGTGGACACCGGAAACACACGTATCATGACACGTCACATGACACTTTAGAAAAAAATGCCAACTATTGCCAACTCATATGTCTAAAAACCAAAATACCCCTTTTTAAAATCACTATCTAACAAACCCAATCGGCCAATCCCCATCTGTTAGAAGGATACTTTGGTCTTTAGATATAAAAGCTGGTAATAAGTGGCATTTTTTTTAACAGACGATTTCTAATATAAATATTGTCATATGAAACAAAATTGTAAAAATTTGGTACTAAATTGACACAAAACAAAGATTTGGTACAAATTTGATATAAGTGTCAAAGATTTGGTACTTGTATCATTTTACCCCTTCAATTACTTGCGATTAGTTAAACCATAAGGAAATAAACATAAATGATGGAGTAGAAGGAATCACAACAATTTTATACATAAGTTGGGAAGAGAGCTGAGAATCATACCGATCCAGAACGGCAAATGTAGACATTGTCAGTGAGCTGAGTAATTTTGTCCGATGCTCTGTTTGCAACATAAATTCCTAAGAATACCACCACAGATGTATGGATTTGTCAAATTCAAAATCCACACCGTCTTATTTCATAAGTTTTTTTTACTATAATTCAAAGAATCCTTCACATCAATCAACCGATCAAACTTACAGGCGAAAAAAATTATATATAATAAAGCTAATAAAAGTACCCGTGCTGGTGCGAGAGTCGGCACCAAGGACGACGCCATCGCTAAAAGTGACGCCGATGATAGTAGTACCCATGGAGTGAGGGGCGTTCAGATCCATCAGCTTGGTAAATGAGATTTCGAAACCCAAAATCAAAAGTAGGAGAGATTTAAAATGCAGATTAGAGAAGCAAAGAAAAGGAAGAGAATGAGGGTTTTAATTATTTAGCTCTGATGCCAAGGAACCTAACTTCCTGCTCAAGCTTAATATAACATGAGTAAAATGAAATAATTGCACTAAAATTTTAGTATTAGTATGAAATTGGTATTAAATTTTTTTATTAAATAAGTATTAAAATTTTAGAATTTATTTTAAATTATAGTAGTAAGCGGATGTAGAAGCCTGATTTACTAAAGTGATAGTTAAATTTACTAATGTTGCAGCTGAATTTGCTAATGTAGCAGTTGAATGTGCTGATATGGCCACAGAAAAAATATTTTTACTATATTTTGAAATTTAACTTCAAAATTTTATTATTTTCAAAATTTTTGTACCAATTTAATACACATCAAGAAATTTAGTACCAAACAAACATTTTATCCAATCTTATATACTTTGTTGATCCTGACGGTAAGGTAAACAAAAATAAATAATAAATAATCCTCTGCACCATATATTAATAGAGTCCAGTTCACCTTGTATTGCGGATCAAAGGTATGTATAAGAGTTTTTTAAAAAATAAATTAATGATAAATATCTAAATTATACATCTTCTAACAATGTTAGGTCATACTATAAAAATTTGTAAAATAATTCTTGAATTCCATTTTTTTAAAATGATCTTATTAATAGTTGTAGCGGTATTGTGCCTATGTGGCACCAAAAATCCGATCTGAATGCCGAAAAAAGAATTTTTTGACTAAAAAAAGATGAATCAACTCAATTTTTGATGAGTCATCAAAATATTAAGCAAATATGTAATTTAAAGGAATATAAAGGATTGAATTTAGAAAAAGAGAACTCTATCTTTCATTTTTTACTACTCGATGCCGCCTTCATCTCCTCTCATACCCAATGTCGAATCTCAGAAGAAAGTGGGAGGAAAGCAACACAATGGAGAAGGAGCTAAAACAGATGATGCAGCAAGAAGAAGATGATGATGCAGCTTGTAATGTAAGTTTTGATTTGTTTGAATTGGATAATCTTTTTGCTACTAGGATTGAAAGGTGTTGTGAATAATTGCCAATGTATGAAACAATCCATCTTAGAGACCATTTGGAGTTGAGTTTGGAAAAAACGTTTTTCAAAAAAGAATTTATATTTTTAAATTTTAAAAGTAAATAGATATTTTTTTTATAAACAATTTTTAAAAAAATTGTTTATAAAAATTTAAAAAAAAATTCAAAATCTGCTTTTATTTAAAACACTCATTTTGTACTAAATTGAGCTATTGCTAATGGCTTAATTCTTCAACGGAGGAAGAGCTGTGTTCATCACACGGGTCTGCTACATCGCAAGAAACTGAGCTGTTGTGTCAAGAGGTCATTCATATGGATAATCAATCTTATAATCTTCATCATAATTTGGGTATGTTGCAAAATATTTCCAAAACTATTTAATAATTGTAAAGCTCATGTGTATAAAGTAGCATAAATTTGAGAAGGGGTTTCCGATTGAAAAGATTTGAAGTTGGCAATTAAAGAATTTGGCGTTGTTGGTGCTTTTTTTATTTTTGAATATCTAGAAAAGCATGTACAAGAATGTGAGAAGATCTAGCTTTGCATTTTTCTAGAATTGGGCTCTTTTTTTGGATTCATGATTTAGGTTGTGTTACACATGTATTTTGCATACACCTTGATAATTTTCTGCTAAATAATGAAAAAGCTAGGTACAGGTTTTTGTTCATGAGTCTTAAGGTGATGTGTTTTCCAATTACACAATATCAGTTTGATCGTTTAGTTTTAGGTTATGTTCTTAGAATTCTTGCCCAATTTGAATTTTTTATTCTTGAAATTTTGGTTGAAGCATTTCATAGAGAACTTTGGAAGAAAAAGATGAGGAGGAGAGAATTTTTTTAAAACTTAATCCGTATTTTTAAAAAACTATATATTAGACCCAACTTTTTAATGAGTCAACAAAAATTAAGTTGATTCATCTTTTTTTCAATGAATTTTTTTCCAGTAGCCATATAGAATTTTCGGTGCCACGTAGGCACAACAACGCCGTATTTATTGATGGAAAGATAATTTTAAAAAAAATAGAGTTTAGAAATTAATTTACGCCGTATTTATTGATGGAAAGATAATTTGGAAAAAAAATAGAGTTCAGAAATTAATTTGTAAATTTGTGTAGTACGAGCTAAAATTGTTAAAAGTTGTATGGTTTGAGTATATATTGGTAATTAATCATTTAAAAAATACAATGATAATTTGGTAAATAAAATAAATTTACAGATTTATCATAAAATAACTACAAGTTTATTGAGTTTTTATAGCACCCATTCATATAGCATACCGAGCACACTATACAAGGGAGTGCTACCCACTTATAGTCTGTTAACTTATTAAACTATTATCCAATTTTTAATCTTTAAGCAATAATATATCAAATAACTTTCCATATCACAACCATCCATGATTAATATATATAACTGTATAATTGTATCATGTGCCCATACATGTTAACTGTAACTATAAAGTTTCAATTTAGGGCTAAACACATTTAAACTTATTACAATTGTTCATAATTAAATCTCAATAATAAATATTTAAAATCATAATCTTATCGTAATATGCTGCTATCCTAATGCATAAGCTGATAAAGAAATAAATGAAAAATAGAAGTTGATTGTAAATCTGATATACTCTAACTAGTTCAGACTTTTCGATGTCAATTTCCTTTATGATTCTGGACCTGTATGTAAGAAAACTCACACACTTAACCTATTGAAAACTTAGTAGTACATTTAATTATATAAATTCTTTCATGCATATTATACAATTTATTTTAGACAATTCATGGTGTAACACATATTCTCATATTTCAATTCATATAAATCATGTTCATGTAATCATGCCAAAATAATCTATTACATAATGATATTAGTGTATCTGATAAGCGAAAGTCATTTCTTGTATCCATAAACAACTGTAAAATATTTTCGTTTTTCCGTCTATTTAATTTATTTGCCCAATTACTTAATACTCAAACTACCGAATACAGATTGTGAATAAGAGTGCTTTCAGAGCTTAGGACTCTCTAGTCACCTATCTGATATCCATAACTATGATCAAGTCAAATGAGCTCTCAAAATTTAGGTCAACTTGATTGATAAATAATATAATAATTGCTAGCAAATAGGAGTTAAAGATGCTCTCAGAGATTAGGCTACTTTGCCTAAATATAAATATATGAATAGAATTTATAATGACATATCATTTATTCTAGAGTCCTAGTACGACTAAAGACATATCACATGAATAGTATAGCATATAACCTTGTCAATTAATATTTCTATAATAATGCATAATATTCAACTCATATTGTGTCATCCATGTATATATATATATATATATATATATGTTGTTTTCATGTACCTCATATCATATCCTAGTATATCATTCCCTCAAATATCATTCCATATGTATTCATATTCCTCATATTACATCATGACATAAATGACATATATTTTATTAATGTCATATTCATTACTCTACATAAGGGTATTGAGTGGGTGTGCCTTGGCATGTCGTGACGTGCTACAGTGTGCAATGGCACGTTGTGACATGCTTATAGCCTTGCCTTATCATGAGGCGAGGCATGGCTATATCACGTGATTCGCAAGTGCGATTTATGTGCTGTGATCGCAAAACACAAAAATGCGAGTGCGATTTCGATGCCACGATTGTGAAACCTGCAATAACAACATCTTAAAAAATACTCTCGTTTTCACATGCACACTCCAATTATTTCGATACACAAGCCATAAACAACATTGCAAAAATACCATAAAGCATTTTACAGTCCAGAACACCAATAATAACATAATATAATTTGTGTTATACTATTTAATATGATATTAACAATTCCTTTCATGCCTTTAACTCATATAACAAGCTTTCAATCCATCATATTCATAACCATGACATGTGACAGTAGTGTACAATTCAGAATACTCATTCAATATCAAACATATAACTAAAAAGAAAATAAATATGAATAAATGTATAGACCTTTAACAATAGAGCTGAAAAATCCTCACTTTATCATTCTCCCTTGGCTAGGTGGTCATTTCCACCCTTCGTATCGTTCTCTAACACAAATAACTGTTGCCTAAATAATCACCAAAAAGATGGATGAATTGGTGGAAAATTAAAAATTCTTACACACACAAGGAAGATAAAGGTTAGAAGAGATGGACACACGAAATTTTATAGAGGTTTAGGTGTTAACTAACCCTACTCTTCTTCCTAATCGCAATTAGGTATTCACTAATCTAATTCTTAGATTACAATAGAGTTTTAAATATCTCATTCCCAACTAGGTATTTTCAATCAAGGCTAACACTTAACCCAAAATTTTCTTGTATTTTAATGACTCATACAACTAGTTTCTTATAATTTGGCTTACACTACCCAATTACAAAATAACTCAAGTGTTTTAAGGCTAACACTAGAACCCTTACAAAATAATTAATTAAAGAGAGATTGAGAAAATAAATTGCAAGAGTTTTGACACTTAGAAAGTAGTTGGATAAATTAAATGACCTTTTGGTAGGGTATTTATACTAATTTTCCACCAAGTAGTTGTTACAAATGAATGTCATTACTCTTTCTAACGTTCTCTTATAAATGCATTTAATGTAGCCTGCAGAGAGGGGTTTCCGGTCGGAAAATGACCTATTTTGATACGTGATATCTTCTAGTTGGCTGAGCATTCCAACGGTTAGTTCTTATATGATTTTTCCTGTCGGGACTCTTTATGTCCCAGACAAGACTCCTTATGTCCTAGTCGGGATCTTTTCAATGATGACATAGCCAAGGATCTGGGTTTGCTGGTTTCGAATGCTTTTCGATCGGGTCATTGGTTAGCTTGACTTGGTCATTTTGACTTCTAAATGATGTGCCACACTTTGGTGGAGTCTACTCTTCAACAGTCATGTCCATTTAATTTTTCCGGTTGGACCATAACATCTCTCAATATGGAAACTGGCGTTCCCGGTCGGGATTCGGTATGTCCTGGTCTGCTTTTGCTTCTGGAAATTTGGAAGATCAAAAGACAATCTTTTCCAGTCTGGACATGTATTTCTCGATTTGTACTTCAGTCATGGTTGGGAAATAAATGTCTCGGTCAAGAGTTACGCGTCTCCAGAAAATACTTGACTTGTTCAATATGGAATTCATAACCAAATGTGCTGAAACTTTGAACACTATCAATACAATACTAAATGAAGATGTTAGTGACATTTAATTTAATTGTCAATATCAAAATAAAAAGCAATCACTTTAAGGTTAACAATAACATATATGAAGGGGTCACAAACTAATCAAAATGGTACAAACATGTTCTGTTTCAAAAGGGGTATCAAAACCGAAATCATAATCTTCCATAAAGTCTAAACTTTAATAATATTAAACCAACGATTAAAAATCTTAAAGAGTATGAATACCTATTGATCTATGAAGAAAATAAGAGAACTAATTGGAGAAAAGTTGACCCCTAATATGTCCAAACAGCACAATGTCCTATTCTTGATTAAAACCCCTAAAAACCCTTGTTTAATCCTTGATAACAAACTTTGAGAATGATTTTAGCGATTACAGGGCAAGGAAAATGATGGAGAAAGAAAATAAAAGCTTCTGAGGTGATTTGGGAATGCAGAAGATGGCTAGGGTTCATTTATGTGCAAAAAACGATGTAAAACCATATATTTATAATATTCTGCCAAGTTACATTTCATGAGTGCGAAACATGAATCGCGAGCGCAATCCCCTTGTTAAAATTTTCATGAAATTAAGTCAAATTTTGATCCATTTTATATTCTTATTTTTAATTACCAATATACTATTTTTATGCTACATTACTTCTAGGCCCTATTTTGTAGACGTTACAATCTTATCTACATGTTCATTAGCTTGAGTGGCATGTTCATTACTTTTTATTTAAAACTCATGTCAAGTGAAGGTTTATCGAGTGTTACACTTACTATGTAATGAACCTGTATGATTTAATCTACAATTTATCAATTAAAAGATTTAATGAACATGCACTATAATGAACCTACACTTACTATGTAATGAACTTGTATGGTTTAATCTGTAATTTTTTACATGAATCTCATGTGAAAAATATAATGAACATGTAGTTACTATATGGTAATCTATAGTTACTAAGCAATGAATCCGTATGATTTATATTTTTACAATTTATTATATGAATCTCAAGTGAAAATATGATGAACTTGTAGTTACTTCATGATGAACCTATAGATTTATTTTATTTACAAAATTATTATCGTATTTTTTAAAATTCTCACACATATAATAGACATCTGGTTTATATTGCTACATAGACATGAGTTAATGGTATAACAATGGGAAATTGACCAAAGTAACAAAATAACAATGCAAAATACCATAAATATCAAGAGCAAAACTTATCGTTATAACTAACAAAATATGCTAAACAAAATTCCAAATTTAACAGAACTAAGAAAACTCATGCTTTAATGGTTCACTATTACCAAGCTTAATTTTAGGCGTGATTAGTAGGAATAATTTGGGGATTATTTCATTGTTTCCATTTTTTTGTTTCATTTTGTTTCTTTTATATACTATATATATAAATTACATTAGCAAATGGCCCAATTAATAGCCTTTGCCGCATGGAAAAAAAAAACCTTATTGTAGGGATTAAATAGAATGTAGTTTTATGAAATTATATGTATAGTATATGTAGAGTATATGTAAAGTGTATGAATTAAAATATTTTGAAATTATATTTTCAAAATAACAACAAATTTATCAAACATATAATCTTAATTTTATATCTTGGTTATATATATATATATATATATATATATATATGCGAATAATGACAAAATGTGAAAAATGTTGTGTTTTCAATTAGATTCGAATTTGAAGTAAAAATAAAACAATTACAAAGCACATGTGAATTATATGGTAGTTATATATACATTATAAGTTTTACATATGATTATTATATGTAGGTTATATGTTATTTATATGTATATTATATGTTATTTTATTATTAAAAATGAAGCACATAAAATAAAAAAAATTCTCGAATCTGAAGAACTTTAATCCAAGCAAGATTACTTGAATTCTGATTACTCTACTCGCTATTGATTTTTTGATCAATCACAAAATATAAATGAGGAACAACTGAAAAACTAGAAAATCCAAATAAAAAATAAAAACTCAAAATCGATTTTTTAATTAGAAGACTTCCAAGAAAAAAAAAAGAATTGTAAAAAATGAGTGAATTTAGTTATAGGAGACAACCCAATTAGTCGATTAGAAGAACCAAAACCCAAAAAAAATAAAAACTCAAAATTTGCAAGAATAATTATCATATTAGCTCATCCACCATTATTGATGCGTTATGGAGCAGCATCCACCGCACACAGGGTCACCAAATCTTTTTTCGTCTCCTCCTTTTTCTTTCACAACAGATCATTTGTTTCTCTCTCCTCTAGAAATCGAAGATTTGAAATACATGTCGATGCCAAAATTCGATGAAATCGCTACCAGAATCGATGGTTCAAGCTCATTATAATTTCTTCCTCAAATTAAAGTACTAGTTGAAAATTTGTTTTGATAGTTCAAACTCAATAAAGAGTGCCAAACAGTAGAAGTGAGATTCAAAATTTGTCAAAAAAGAAGGAAATAAATTGTATAAGGAAAGGGAGAAATTTTATTGCTAATGGAACTGTTAAAGGAAAAGAATGGTTTTGACAAAAATGTAATTAAATTTAAATAGCCTTGATGTTTATAGTATTTTGGAAAGTCTTTGCTATTATGGTAATTATTTATTGAAATTTGATAACTGAGATCCTTTTTTCTACAACAATTCATCTAGTCTTGCGTGGGTTTGGTTTATATAAAATGGGGCTTGAGTCGGGTTCGAGCTTTGATTGGACTTACAATTTTTTTTTGGAAAATTTACACGATTCATTGAAAGTGGAAATTTTTTTTTGCAATTATATCGGCAAAAATTATGCATTTTCAATCTCGTTTTTTGTATTTTTATTTTTACCATTTTTTTAATATTAGATTTTACTGTGCATTTAACATATTTTTTATTTAATGAAGATAACAAATGATCATTTTTCACATTTTAAATATAGATTAATAATTTTATTAACTTGCATTACTACTATTAATTTTTATGCATGCATTTATTTATTTTTAATAATTGTTTAATTAACTTAATTAGCAAAAAAATATATAAAATTGAATTTAATTAACTTACTTAGCAAAGTAAATCTTGGACAAACTTTAATTACAAAAAAATGTAAATCTAGAATTAATTAACTTAATTAAGATTATTTACTTTGGTAAACATTGAGTAGATTTTTGAAAATTTTTAGTTGATAGATTAACTCAATGTTGGAAAAACCTTGAATAAATGTTGGGTAAATATTGAATAAATCTTAAGTAAACCTTACATAACTTCAACTTTGATAAAATTTTTTATAAACATTGGATAAATTGAGGTATAACTTAAATAAATCTTGAATAAATCTTTAATAAACTTTTTGTGGCTTCAATTTTCATTAATTTTAAGGTAAATCTTGAGTAAATTTTGGATAAATATTGGGTATTTTTTTATAAATCTTATGTAACTTCAACTTGTATTAATTTTGTCGTAAATTTTAAATAAACACTGGATAAACCTTGAGATAAGTTTTAGATAATCCTTTTGTGACTTTAATTTTTATTAATTTTTTTGTAAATTTTGGATAAATTTTAGGTAAATATCAAGTAATTCTTAAATAAATCTCAGGTAATTTTAGGATAAATCTTGAGTAAATTTTATGTAATTTCAACTTTTATTAATTTTCTTGTAAATATTAGGTATAACTTGAGTAAATCTTAAGTAAATTTTTGATAAACTTAATATAACTTTAACTTTTATTAATTTTCTTGTGAACATTTGATATAATTTAAGTAAATATTGAGTAAATTTTTTATAAATTTTTTGTAAATTCAATTTTTATTAATTTTGTAGTAAACCTTTGGTAAAGTTTGGATAAACCTTAAGCCAAATTTGAGTAATTATTTGGTAAACCTTAATAAATATTGAATAAATCTTGTGTAATTTCAACTTTTATTAATTTTTTTGGTAAATATTAGATAAATTTTGAATATAATTTGAATAAACCTTAACTAAATTTTTTATAAAACTTTTATAACTTCAATTTTCATTAATTTTACAGTAAATTTTATGTAAATCTTAAACAAATTTTAATTTTCAGTATTTTTAAAAAAGCCTTTGTAAATGTTGCTTTTTTTCATTTTTGTAAAATTTCCAAATTTTTTAGGATGTCCAAGTTTGATTATATGGGATGGCTTTCTTACATACGGTCTGACGTATTTTCTGTTCACAAAATATATATTAATAAAATAAACTTATAATTTTAATGCATTGACTCCTCCAAATAGAAGAATACATAAAAGGAGCTCACATTAAAGGATAAATTAACAATTATCCGTTTTCGTTAAAATCAACATTGAGCAGACTGTTAAGCTGAAATATCTACTCGTATCTTTTATCAAGCATTACCAATGGACCAACAACTTTTTGTACCTACACCTAGATCCTGTTTCATAAAGATGCCATATCAGTTACTCCTATGCTTATAAGGTTAAAGTCGTAGTATTCTCTAGGGGCTAAATAGACAGCTAAAATGAAACAGAAACAAAAAACTGCTTTGATGGGGAGAGGGGGCAAAAATTGCGCACAGACAAATCAAGTTAGCTCAGATCTGCATATTTCATTTTCAAGATTCCAGGACAACAGCCTCTGGTAGTGGATGCACATGCAATTGAAGGGCTGGAATATGGGATTTGATTGAAACATGGGTTGCACCAGATAGCTTCTTCTCCTTGCGAGACCCATTTCCTCTAATTCCTAGAACTTTCCTCACTTCATTCGCCAGCTCAATCACCATATCATCCTCATAACCTGTTCACACATGCCCAAACTTCAGTAGTTCAGTGCTCATGAATTGCAAAAATCAAAATTTTGAAGGTATGATTAATGTGATTCACTCATTCTCATTGTTTGGAAGAAAACGTTTCATAGACTACCAGTGTCAAATAAGGCTTTCTCTAGCTGGAACAGATAGTCTCTGTTGTTCCCACAAGGTCCATATGCAGTTGCTATTTGGCTGTAATGGTAAATTTAAGAAACGATTGAATTAGTGCTAGTGGAAAGTCTCTTTGTCAAACGAAGACAATAAAGTACATAAAAGAAAATTATAATAGGCTCTCTGATATACCTAGCCATTTCTTCCAACGGAGCAGGCCCCAGGTAATACTTGTTTGATATCTTATCCGGAGTGGAAGTGAAACTGCACAAGTACATCCTCATAAGTCAAGGACAAAAAATAACCATATTTCCCGTCCTGTCATTGTCTATTGTAACTTATAATCAAACAATGGATGGAATATAAAAACAAAATGCAGAAACCAAACTAATAAACGCTAAGCAGAAAGCTTACACAATGACTCCTGTCAAAGAAGGCTGCACACTATCCCCTTCCTAGATTAAAGAATATTCAAGGTCAGAAATAAGATTATACCAAACAAATACGAACATACATAAATAACCAAATTGACAATATCATGCACAGAACTTCAACAGCACAAACCATCGACTCACCTTGTAAAAGTCTACAAGGGTCTTCTTATCATATTCACACTCTCTCCGCTCCAAATACTAGAGAAGAAAAGGAAAAGAAAATTTCAGTCTGCATTCCAATATAGTGGATTGAGTTTTCTTCACATAATTGGCAGCCTATCCAGCAAATGAAGGAACAATTTCTTGTTTAATATGAAGCAAATTACTACTGCAAACAAATAAAGTCATGAACTTTCTAACTGCTTATTTAATTAGCAAAACGCACAAAATACACAACACCTACTGTATTTTAATTCCCACAACCAGAACATGCTAATTACCAGCATTTTACATCTAAACAATTACAGATGAGGCAGCAGCATATGTCGTATGCATATACCTCCATGGCCAGTCTCTCTCTTTCAGGTCCTCCACGAACACAGTAAGCAGCACCCCACTATAAAAGAGGAGAAACAAGAATTGTTCAAATAAATCAGAAAGCAAGGAAAATATGGGTTGATTGAAGTAATAAAATATTAACAAACAATAGTAAAGATTCTCGAAAAGGATAATGAGCTTGCATATTCTTCATCAAACATCCCTACAACTAATAAGTAATGATACACCTGAAAGATCTACTTACGCAAATGGCTCCTTCAACACTTTCCAACGTGCAAGTTCTTGCGGGACGCTCAGGTGTGCCTCTGTGATCAATACAAGCTGGTATACAGACGGTGCGAATCACAAACGATAATCAAATTTGGGCCGTCAAACAAATACCTTAGACATCTTATGCAATCAATAAATAGCACCTACAATTTAGCTAATGAAAAACATACCAAGATCAAATACACGCCTGTAATCCTTGATAAAACCTATAACCTTCTCGTCGTATTCAAACCCTGGGTTCCATACCAATGAACCGTAACCAAAAACCCAGAATACCATCTTTGACTCCTGAACAATTGAAGTTTGAATAACAGTTCATAAAAGGAATATAAGGATAAAAGAAACAAAAGAAGAGTCTTGTCTAGGTGTAGATTCAAGGTTCCAAATTCCCTTCCTTCAATACCCTAGAAAAATTATAACAAATTGAGGCGGCGATTTCCTAGAACCTTTAGTAAGAATTACCGCTTACATACCAGAAAACCGAAAATCGAGAGCTATAATAATATAATAGATATTCTTGAAGATTTTTATCAATTTTATATTGAACCAATTTTTGTCTGGGTTGTTACAATTCATCTCATATGGGAATCAGCGTCCTCGCTGAGTATTGCAGGTGAAAATAGATAAAATCAAATAATGGACATGTTTGGAACGACAGAATCGTAGAAAAGAAAAGGATGCAATATATAGCAAAAGAAAACAATATGCGCGGAAGTTGAATATCTTACAAGAAGATTAGAGACCGAGTCGAGAAAAATGGATAGCAATTGCCGATCTAGGCGATAAAGCTGATACCTTAAAAATGGCCGAGTTAATGAGCGTTAATGAGGGTAAGGAGAGACGGAGAGAGACAAAAGCTAAACGATGATGGTTTAGCTTAGATTTTCAAGATTGTTCTCTTTCTTTATCTCTCTCCTCTGCTTCTCCCGGTTTCGAGGGGTTTGGCGAGGAGGTGAAGGTGGAATATTTATTATGGGACGTAGAGAGAGGGAGACGACAACTCAAAGCAGGAGTTAGTGGGCCTCAATGAAGGCACCTGGGCTTTCCCTATTTTATTTTTTTCTTTTCTTTTCTTTTCTTTTTTTTGATATATATATATATATATATATATATATATATATATATATATATATATATATATATATATATAAAGCGAGCAACAAAGAAATTTACCGTGCAAGCTTCGAAATTTGTTTTGCATGTATCTTTAATTTTACCAGGAAAAACTTAAATTCGAGCATTTGCATTCAATTCTAATTATTAATTATATAATTACACATAACAGGAATATGTAAAAGTGAAATTTATGATTTTACAAATAATATGTTATTGGCTTTCAATTTGTAATCAGTGATGGTCGAGAAGGGAGGCAATTGAACCCTTAATTTTTTATTTTTATGTTATATATATATAAAATTTAAAAATACAATAAATAATTATTTTAATCTCTTTATTTTTTAAGTTGTCTAGTTATTTTAAAAAATAACTAATAATTAATTATTTATATATTTTTATTATTTTTAAAATAATAAAAAATTGGTTAATTTACGACTTTTAGACACTTTTTTACTAAATTATAAAAAATATTATAAATTTTGGACTTTAATTGATAAATTTTTAAAAAATTTAAATTTAATTATATATATTTTAGATTTTGTAATAAATCATGACTCATAGTGATAATATAGAAAAATATTAAAAATATAAAATAATGACGTATAAAATATAGTAAAACCGATGTACAAAAAATTATCACATTAATATAAAAATCAAAACGATACCGTTTTACATGTCAAATTATTTTTTCCAACTAAATTAAAATGATAACGTTTGACTAAAAGAAAGATAAATTATATTATAATAAGATTTATTTTGAAAAAATAGTGATTTTAAAAATGAGATTTATGTATCTATTTTAACAAAATTATACCGGTTGAGATTCTTTGAAAAAAAAAAGAAAAAAAAACATTAGTCGAGATAAAGTTATTCTTGCAAATAAGAGTCTTCAAAAATAAAAATCGAGATGCAATGAACATTATCTGTTTCATCTCTAATTATATAATTCAGAGCAATGCTTCAAGACGCGGGCCTTCATGACTTGGTCCAATTTAAGGCCAGATCCAATGAATCAGTTGGTGACCAACAATATCTAGCATAGCACAGGCTTGGATTGGATGCCAAAGGTCAAAGCCTCAACTCTCAATGTCCAAACCTCTAACTCTTAACCTCGCATTGGACTCCCCTCATGCCCCCAAATCCCCCTGAGTTTGACTCAATCGCTGTATTAAATAATGAATTTACTAGCTATAAATGTATATTTATTAAATAATAAAAATATAGTTATTAAATAATAAATTTAGAATTATTTATTGCCATTTAATAAAAAAAAAAAAGAAGGAAAAGTTAGTGTATTTTTAACCGAAGATATTTCATCATTTATCGAAATTCAATTTTTTTTTTTAAATTTGCCTATAATTTTTCTTATTTTTATAAGTACCGAAATTTTTTATTTTTATCGAATTATTCATCTTTTTCATCTTCCACCATCGCAGGTTTTTCAATTCTTCATCCGATCTCATCTTCTCCGATTTTATTTCCACTTCATCTCTCGCAAATACAATAGTGATCCTGTTATCAATCTTGTCTTTTCTGATCTTGTTACCCTTCTCTCTTCATTTCCTTCTGCTTTGAAGAAAAAGAAAAAAACCACCATTAAATTTTATGATGATACTGCAGCTTTTTTTTAGAATTTGACTTTCATTCTAAATTTGATATGTTCGTCAAATTGGTCCAAGAGAAAGCTTTGAGATTGAGATTGTTTATTTACATTTTTAAAGTTTTGTTCTGTTTTGTTGATTTCTTTTTTGTTCTTAGTTTTTTTTTTGTTTTTTTAAAGTTACTAAGATATTCACAAGGTATATACAAAATATTTTCAATATATACTGAAGATATTCTTATAAAATTTCTAAAAGTATACCGAAATATCCCGTATACTCATGAAATTCTTTCTAGAGAATTCTCAAGAAATTTGCAAGGTATAATCAAAATATCTCCAAGGCATACCTGAAGTGTTCACATGAAATTTTCAAAAGTATACCCAAGGTATTTATAAGGTATACTCAATATATTTCCAGAGAATTCTTTCGAAGGAATTTCTCGAGAATTTCCAAGGTATACATACCCAAAATATTTCTATAGTAAATCCAAGATATTCATGAAAATTTTTTAAAGAATTCTCAAGACAATCTGAGTGGTATATCAAAACATTTATTTGAGATTTTTGTGATATTTTGAATTTTGATTGAATTCTATTATTATTTTTCTTCTTCTATAATGATTTAGTTGTTCTAAGGTATACCAAAAATATACCGTTTAAACATATTTTTAGGTAATTTAGATATTTATATACTATTATAATTTTAAAAAGTTTTTTTTGGTTAAATTGAAAAAATTTTAAGCGTAAATAAAAATGTAAATAAATATTCTTTTTTTTATATTTCTGGAAAATTTCTTTTTTAATAGTACCGTACGTGCGTGTGCAATGCAATTGAGATTTCAGCTCAAACTCAGTTGGACTTGGGGCTGAGGGGAGTTGAATCTATACACAATTTTAAGACTATCATTCCCCGTATCCGGTACCTTTCATAGCCTCCATTTATCTGTATGTTAATTTGTTAGTCAATTTCCCATTGTGCTTCAGTATAAAAGTCTGTTGATTTATCAATTCCATTTTGAAAAATGTGGTGCAATTTTTTTTTTTTTAAGCTGATAACTTGATATTGGGCTGCGTAAACTTTGAATCAGACGGAAGCCAGTGAATATATTAATAACATGACATTTTAGGCGGTTGACATTGATTTAGAGGTGGAAATTATTTTTTAAAATTTTTAAAAATATTATGTAAATTTATATTATTTCACTTAAAGATCTGTATATGCCTTCAAATTTAAGAATTTTCCTAAAAAAAAGATATGCCTAGTCTGGCTCCACCACTGTTGCAAACTCAGATTGGCGCCAAAGAAGAAAGGCCCTAAGCGTAAGACAGGAATGATACAGTGTCTTAAAATCGTGTATAGCCAGTGCTCCGCAAACGCGGTCTCAGGTAGCTCCAGACTGGACCACCAAAGAATCTACTCATTCTAGTCAACGAGATCTCTGCTGTTGAAGGAGATTGTTTAAAAGCTTTATCGTCCCATAAATGGAAAATTATTGTCGAAAACTGTACTGCATTTAGATGTACCACGCACTTCGAATCAGTGCCGGAGCAAGTGGAACTCTTTGATCGCTGAGTACAATCAGATCAAACGATGGAATTCCAAATCTTACACTGGCTCTTATTGGATTTTGGATTGTGAAACGAGAAAGCAGTTCCAAATTCCGGACAATTTTGACAACAAAAGATTACTGTTACTCTGCCTAAACGATTTTCACCGCATTTGGGAAAAAAGTAGACATAAATTTGGTATGCATCACAACATTTTTGTGGTGTAACTTTTTAATATATTTTATTGAAGCCATGGAATTGGAACCTCTAATTAAGTGTATTAATTTGCTTAGGACAGAACCACCACTTTGCTGAGAATCCACAGCACTAAAGAGAACTCAAATGCAAAGAGTGTGTGAAGCAATCCGCGATCCAGTGCAAATCCAAAGAGTGTGATTCCCCCATTGTTATGTTGCAAGTATGTCACTGCACAGAAATTACTAATGAACTCATAACCAAAAAAGCCAACAAGAGAGAAACTTTAAGGCTTATATATATTTAATCTACTTAGCACTTACCAAAAGCCTGCCTGGTTTTGAAGGAAGATGGATCCTGTGAAGAATTTGAGACAAAGATGTCTGATGATGACTCGACATCGTCAGTGTCAGCAGATTTGTTTATAAAGTTTCCATCAGCATCAGGAATAATGCATTTCTCTTGGTCTGATCTGGCAGATGCAGATGTCACCATCATGTGCCACCTTGTAGCTATGGAAACTATACCTTGAGCTCTATGTGTGATTCTTGCTGCTCCCAATAAGCATAAGAAGAAGCCACTAAGCTGAACCACTGAACAAATCTGCATATATATATATATATATATATATATATATATATTCAAATTCACTAAATTACAAAAGTCTTGTGAAAACTGGAGATTGATTATCAGGGTAATAATTCATTGTATGTATATATAATTACCACAAGATCCCCTGAATTGAAGAAAGTTTTATCTGATTTGAATGCCAGAACCAGCAACAGTGCTCCCAGTTGACTGATGGTAATGGTAACTAAACAAGCAATGATGAAGAATCGATATCTGTGGCTGGTAACTGATAACTGTTTCCTAATCCGAACATGCTCCTTGAATATTAAACCAGCATCTGATTCGCACCCCTCGAACAACTTATGAAGTCCTTCAAATCTAAGAATCTGAAGCTCACAAGTGAGGCGAAACAGAACGCACACCAGCAACAGCACACCTGTCCTATAAACCCAGGATGCCAAAACTAGAAGGAACATGATAGAGTTCAAGGGAATGCTAGGAGTTAAATATGGCAATGTTATTTTGACAGTGGAGAAGAAAATGATTTTGTGAGCTAGTTCCACAAAAAAAGAAGGGAGTAATATGCAAGCTAGGTAGCGAAAAGCTTTATCAAGCTCCCGGGAGTATCTACGTCTAACAAACAGAGAATCGTGTTGGAGGGCATCCAGGAACAAGAGCTGCCGTAAACCGTATCTACTAAAGAAACGAGATAGAGTCAAGAAAGCCAGGAGAGCTAACCCTGATTCTGGAAACTGCACCAGCTTATTAAAAGATATAGGGTCATGCACTTGAGCTGATGACGGCACTTTAATGGACAAGGAGCTTAGGATGGGGACAAGAATAGTGAAGAAAATGAAAGTGAAATTGGATATGAATTTTCCCAGGCAAGTTGAGTGATCAAGCGCACACCATTTCAGACTTATACGAAAGTTGCGCAGTTCATCAAAGATTAAGGATTTTGACCTTGCATATGATGGTTGGAGCAACAAAGGAACGTTAGCCTGCTCTGCTTCGTTTTGATTGGGTCCACCGGAGAATTGGACGTCGACGACATCACTAGTGGTAGTAATAGCAGAACGAGAGAGGTTCATGCTTGCAGGCAATTAAGCTAGATGGACTCGGATCAGAGAAGTTGGGTTGGTTTATATATCATATATGTCAAAAACTTTTAATTAATTTGCAGAAAGGACAAGTGAAACTTTTATAAAAGCATTGTTCTGACTTCTGAACAAAGCAATTAAATTTATTCCTGAACTTGTTGGTTAAGATTAAAAAAAAGGAAAAATGCTATAATTAATTCCTAAATACTAACATGCACCAATTAAATGTTATTTCTGAATAGGTTTATATCCCCTAATTAATTATTGTAATGGACTTGTATAAAATTTTGAACTGCAATAGACACATACATAAAAGGGAGTAGCTTCTTTTCTTTCCGACCACACAGCATGAGTTGTAAAAGAAGGAAAAGCGGGGAATCTGGCTTTTATCCCGTGACTCGTATCGCTGCCTTGTACTAGAGGTTTCAATTTTAATCAAGCCAAGAATAGAGAAAGGGACATTTTCCTTTTGCTTGCTTGCTGCTCAAAGCCAGTCTGCGTGTTCTTTTTGCCCTTTTCTTTTCGTTCCATTTGTTGTATGACAAATTAACAGCTAATCACAGTCAACCACCATCAGCTAATATAATTTTTTTTTTTTTTTTAATAGCAATACATGTGATAGCTTACCAACATCATATGTGGATGAGTGGTAGTTTGGCTAGACTGAGAAGATCATGGATAATCACACGCGTATTGGATCTCAGCCACAATGACCACCAGAAGCTGCCATGTGTCTTCCCCCCGGCTATAGAATGGATTTACTCATCACTCTGTTAACCCCACAATTAGCCCAAGACTACACGCTGTTTAATGATAAATACAGAGACAGTAAGCCCAAAACCCATAAGTTGAAAGATTTTAAATAAAAAATTTTCCACAATCCATTTATTTATGTTAAATTTAGTTACTTAAAAAAGTTTAAAATTCATAAATTTTAGAAATTTTTTTATCTTTCAAATTTTTTTTTTTTGAAGAATTTGATTTTTCACTCCCTAAATAAGAAAGTACATAATTCATGAATTCTCAACAATGAAAGATTCTTGACAAAATTTTTTATTTCAAGATTATCCCTAATAAATTAATAATATTTTAAAACTATCTTTAATCATATAAAAATAAAAAATATTTTTCTTTCAATTTCAACTAATTGCTTTATTATTATTAAAAAATATTGGCTTAATTCGTACTCAGCCTCCTAAAAATATTTGTTTTCATCATTTAACTTCCTCTAGCGATTTTTAATCTACTTAACCACCTGAATTTCATTTTTAATCAACTTTACCACATGTCTAATTTGTAAACTAAATATATGGCCTTTTGTTGCGCTGACATGACACCATTGATTAAATCAAATATTTTTCCTTGCCATGTCAGTATTAATGGGCTCCATGCACATTTTACAAATTAGACATGGAGCAAAATGAGCCAAAAAAAGAATTTAAGTGGTTAAGTGGACTAAAAATTACTGCAGGGAGTTAAATAGTAAAAATGAATATTTTCAGGAGGCATGATATGACTTAAGCCAAAAATATTTTTTAGCAATGTAATTTAATATTATATCATATAATAATTTTATTTTTTATCTTTTAACTCTTAAAATAATAAATTTTATTTTTAAAATTTGTAAGTATATATTGGAATTGATTGTATGTATTTAATTAATAATAAATTATCAATATTTAATAAAGGATAAAATTTGAAATCAATTATTAAATCCATTGAATGTGGTTATTGAATCAAATATAAGTGTAAGGGTAATTATATCATAAATACATGGATTTTATAGTCAAACTAAACAATAAAATTCTTAAAATCCATAAATTTCATAATCCATATATTTAAAATTCAAACATTTTATGAAATTCATGAATTTTAAAATCTCTCATTCCAAAGTTAGAATTCTCATTTTACTCTTAGCATCCCTTTTATTATGCATATTGATGTTTTATAAAAATATTTGTCACATCTAATTATGCCTAACTCATTCTTATTGAGTGAAAAATTAAAGAATCTAATGAAATGATAGGCTAATCAAGACTATATTTGGTAAGTAACATTACCATAAAATCTACTCTCCAAAAATAATATCAATCACTCAATCTATGGCATGCTAAAGTAAAAGCCTCCTTTTCTTTTTTTCATCCTCTCACATAATTAGGGATCCATCTTGACAAAGTAAATTTTTGCATTAATTGTATCATTTTCAATTAATACTAGAATTTTATACTACCTAAATCACTTCTATATTTTAGAAAATTATGTATATAGAAAAATCTGTACAAAATAGAAAAAAATACCACATAAATCAATTCTTCTTTTTTTAGTATATGAATTTTATATATAACATCTATAAAAAAATTTAACTTACTTAATAATTAGTTTAATTTTTTTTTTTAAAAAGCAAAATAAAATTTATATGTGAAATATATGCAATAAGTATGTAAAGATGTATATATGGATTTTATATGTAACAAGTATATGAATTTTATATGTAACATCTATGTAAAAATCTTAATTTTAACTTAAGAATTGATTTAGAAAAAATAAAAAAAGTGAAATAATTGCATATGTGAAATATATGCAACAAGTGTGTATAAATGTATATATGGATTTTATATGTAATAAGTGTATGGATTTTATATGTAATATATATAGGAGAATCTTAACTTAAAATTAACAATTAGTTTTAAAAAATAAAAATATTAATTTAAGGTCATTTTTTTTTAAATTTCAATTCAATTCCCAACCTATAAAAAATAGTGGTGAAAGAAAATCTAATTAGATATAGTTTTAATTATAATAAAACTACCATTTAAAGTAAAAAAAAAAAGTGTAAAATTATTCTATATTTTTTTAAAAGTAAAAAAGTCCAAAATATAAAAAGGGTGTAAAAAAATCTTTTACATAAATAATGAAGTATGTGGTGTATTTTCCACATATTTTTTTTTGTTTTCATTTATACCGAAATTATTTTTTTTGTATGTATATTTTTCAAACTTTTGTGTGCTCTTTTTCTATTTCATTCTCTCTTTGGTCGTTACTTGAGATATTGCAATATCAACGGTGCTGATGTGGAAGAATATGCTGCTTGTATAGTGGTAGTGGTAGTAAAGTAACAGCGGGCGACTGAGTTAGGGATGATGTTCAGGGCTGATATTGAAATTATGTGTAGAAGTAGAAATTTGGTTAAGTTGAATGAGTTTGAGATTAAAGATAAGTATAAGATTGATTAAGTGTTGGATTTAGGTTTGGATATCTATTAGAAGTTTTTGAATTTTGATTACTGTATTTTGTTGATGTTCAACTGCATAGACCATGTATTTTTCTTCATCTGCTATGATCCAACATATTTCCAAAGTATTTTCAGGTATACCCAAGGAGAACAGACTTCCCAATTGAGACGAAATATGTTTGAATTTAACATCAATACTATTATATTATATCTTATGTGTTTATATTTATTATAGTTTTATAGGTATTTTTAGTTGTTTAGTTTTCTTGTTTTTATGTGATTTTTAGGTAGATTTGATATTTAATTGTGTTTTTAGATTTTAGGTGGTGGAAAGGAGCATCAAAGACATGTTTTGATGGTTGATTTGAGTTGTGGAGGTATTTCGGGTAACAATGGAGTCCATTGGAGGTGTTTGAAGAAGCAAAAGGATGAGTTGTGAAAGAGAGGTTCATTGCAACCTCATGACAGTCATCACTTAGTCATGACAGAATGAAGGCAGTGAGTAATCTGTCACGGGCGTGATGCCCATCGCATGCACGTGACGCCTAGGCAGGAGAAGACAACAGTAATTCATCACGACCTTGCAACACCCGTCACGAGCACGGGACGACTGGGATATTGCAGATCATATGAACAGCTAGCCAAACCTTACTTTTATCAATTCTTTTAGGATTTTTTCACTCCTATAAAAGGAAAATAACACATCTTGGAAGTTAGACTTAGTTTATAGCTCAATGATTAGCTATTTAATTCATCTCTTTCTCTGAGATTCAAGGGAAGCGTATTCTAGGGTTTTCTTGGATTTGATTTTTGTTCTCTCCATTTGCACGCACAAGGGGCATCATATAGGTGGAGCTTACTTCAGTAGATCAAGCTAATATTTATAGAATTTTACTCATTTTGAAAAAAGGGAAAACTTCTGGCTTTAGAGATTGGCAATCTTCTATCAACAAAGTTCACGCTTTGCTAGTTTTCCAGGTGATTGAATTCCATTTTTTTTTTTTTTATACATTTGCTGAAATGTTTAGCTTAGAATTTGATTTTTATATGATCATTATAGAATCAATGTTAGGCTAAAATTTATTTGGGTGCTTGGTTAGCAACCTCAATTTTGTAATAAACTCCATTTATTTTGTTGAATGAATTTATTATTTCCATTTCAATTCAATTGCACTATATTAATTTCTAGCTTAATGATTGATTGGCCACTAATGATTGAATTATGAATGAATATGTTAGGGCTTGATTATTAGACACATCATCTTTAATCTAACCTAAAAATTGGATTGAATATTAGTTAATTCATTGGTTTGATTAGCTAATGCATAAGGTGATCGTCATGAAATATTAATTCTATGAATTTAAAGCTTGGGAGGGAATACGGAATTGGGAGAGTGAAACCGAATACCTGCTTTATTCATTGATTTTATTCTTTAATTTAATTTGCAATTTAATTTATAGTTTAATTAATTTAGTTCTTAATCAAAATCAAATCAAACGGATTAGAGTATTTAGGTTGCATTTCGTGTTCATTGGCAATTAGAGTAATTAGGAATTTAAGCTAGTGATTTCTTATGAGATCGACTCTAGGACTATACTTGCCATCCTATGATTGGCTCATGCACTTGCGGGTTAAACCTTGAGTTGACATCAAGTTTTTGGCGCCATTATTAGGGAATTGCTAATTAGCCATTATTTCATTGTGTTACGTTTTCGTGTTTTGTTTGTTTTTCATTTAGTTATTAGATTTTTTATTCAAATTTTATGCCAAGTACGAGTAGGAAGGCTAAGTCAGGAGATTTTTCCACTCAAAGACCATACGAGATGAGACCCAGTGTTCAAAGATTCTTAGCACAATCTTTTGAAGAGAAAGAAGTGTTATAGAAAGAGATTGAATTAGACTTTGAAGAAAAGGTTGACTAGATAGAAGAGATAATGGAAGATCTACCTCACAATCAGGATCCACCTCTAAATCATAATCTACCGGGAGGAGTGGCAGCTACACGAAGATAGTTGGCCATGAAGGATTATGCTAGGTCGATTATAGGCAAGACCATTTCCTGTATAGTCCTTGGAGAAGCTGCTAGAAACTATGAGTTGAAGAGCATCCATCTGAATATGCTCCTAGCATTTTATGGGCACCCCAATAAGGATCCTCTGATATTCATAAGGGAATTCTATGCTACTGTCAACACGTTCCCTCTGAATAGTTTATAGGAAGACCAATTGCGGATGAGATGTTTTCCTTACATACTGAAAGATAGGGCCAAGACGTGGTTAATGACTTTACCACCCAATTCTTTGCGATATTGGGAGGAAGTGTATTACAAATTCATGGCAAAATTTTATTCCCATCAAAAGACAAAGGAATTGAGAGTCGAGATCCAAAACTTTTACTAGAAGGATTCATAAACTTTTCATGATGCTTTAAACAGGTTCAAAATGCTACTACTTCATTGTCCTCATCATGAATATTCAC
This sequence comes from Balakata baccata, assembly GCA_949630135.1. NCBI lineage: Eukaryota > Viridiplantae > Streptophyta > Magnoliopsida > Malpighiales > Euphorbiaceae > Balakata > Balakata baccata. Next base: position 44,906 of record CATIWF010219756.1, read on the forward strand.
TGCTAGTAACGAATCAGGCCTTCTATGATGGTTTGACTCAGTAGTATCAGTACATGGTAGATAATGCTATTGGGGGCACAATGTGGCAAAAGATGGCTAACAAAGTATTTGATATTTATGAAATGTTGGGAGCCAATTCCCAGCAAAAGAGTGTAAAAGGGAGGAGGGCTGCAATAAATGAAGTTTCTAGTGGAACTAAACTGACTTCTTAGATAGCCAAGCTAACGAAGCAAGTCAGAATGCTAGCGAACAACAAGAATGTGCTTACAAATGAGGTATGTAGTAATTGAAATAATTATGGACATGAGGCTAATTCTTGCTCTACTTTTGATTCTTATGCAAGAAATGATATGGAGCAAGCCAATAAGATGAACTCCTTTTAGCCTAGGCAGCAAAATAATCCATACACCAACACATATAATCCAGGCTGGAGGAACCATCCAAATTTCTCTTAGAGAAACAATGAACAACCGCCTCATATGTATAAGAACTCTAACCCTCCTCAATATCAGCATTCAGACTAAAGTCATCAATAGATTCAGCCCTTATACCATACCCATAACCAGTTTGGACCTCAAACACACCAAGGAAGCCTTCATTAGAAGAAACCCTTCAGAGCTTCATTGTTGCTTCACAAGATAAAAGTGAAAAAACCGATAAAAGGGTGGATTCTATTGAGGCATCCTTAAAAAGGTTGAAAATTTATATCGGATAAATAACTAAAGTAGTGCTAGAAAATAGGAAAGAAAAACTTTCAAGTCAACCTGAGCAAGCCAAATCAATCACAGTCTTACGAACTGGTAAGGTATATGATAACAAGGTTGATATATATGCTAATTTGGATAATCTCTCTTGTGTAGGTGAAAATGACTTTGAAAATAATAAAGAGAAGCCATTAGAGCTAGAGGAGCAGAAAACAAATCAATAGAAAGCACGACAGTTGAAAAGGAAAGGAAAAATGAGGCCTTCTCGAGACTTGAATTCCATAAGGCTAAAGAACCCTACAAACCGCCAATTCCTTTCCCTAATCGACTAAGGGAAAGCAAATAGGATAAGCAGTTCAATGAAATTTTTAACATATTTTCTAAGGTGTAGATTAACTTACCTTTGCTTGATATTGTCAAAAACATGTCGGCTTATGCTAAGTTCTTCAAGGAGCTAAATTTAAATAGGCATCGATAAGGTAACAATGAGAAGATCATAGTTTCTGATACAGCAAACACAGTTTGTAAGCAAGATCTGCCTCAGAAAATGAAAGATCCAAGGAGTTTCACTATAAATATAACAATGGAAGATAGAAAGTAGCCAAGACAATGCTTGATTTAGGTGTAAGTATCAACATGATACCATATTTGGTATTTGCTCAGCTTGGGTTAGGTGACTTAAAACCCACTACCATATGCCTCTAATTTGCTGACATATCAGTGAAATATCCTAGAGGTATAGCTGAAAATCTGCTCATCCAAATTGGTAAGTTAATCATACCTTTTGATTTTGTTGTATTGGATATGGAAACTTCTCCACTAAGGGAAAATGAGCAAACCATTCTACTTGGTCGACCATTTATGGCTACTACTAAGACAGTAATAGATGTTCATAATGGTAAGCTCACGATGATAGTGTTAGGAGAAACAATTGAGTTTAAGGTTTTTGAGTCAATGACTTATTCTCCTACCCCTTCTTTTGATGAATGCTCATATGTAGATTGTCTGGACTCATATGTTTATGATGTTTATATGCAGGATAGGCTAGACAAATTGGAAACTACTTTGACAATGAATGGGATAGATGAGTCTTTGAATGGGGAAGTAAAGGAAATTTATAACAACTTAAACTTAGCTGAACTATTAGAAACTAACCTGGTTTTACCATATCTCTCATTTGGTGAGAAGGAAAATGAACCTGAACCACCTAGCGTAGAACTAAAAGAATGCCCTTCAACCCTTAAGTACATCTTCTTAGGAGAAAGAAATACTTATCCCGTAATTATAGCTTCGGACCTATCTCCTAGCAAAGAGAAATATGTCATTAGGGAGTTGAGCAGACTTAGGAAAGCCATTGGGTAGGAAATTTCCGATATTAAAGGCATAAGTCCCACAATGTGTATGTCTAAAACTATCTTGGAGGATGACGCCAAACCTATTAGGGAAATCCAAAGATGGCTTAACCCTAATATGTAGGAGGTAATGAAAAAGGAGGTTCAGAAGCTGTTAAATAAAGGGATCATATATCACATCTCTAATAGCAAGTGGGTTAGTCTAATTCACATCGTGCCTAAGAAATTAAGGATCACAGTTGTGAAAAATGAGAACGGAGAGTTAGTGCCTACTAGGATTACCACAGGGTAGAGAATATGCATAGATTATAGGAAGCTAAATGCTATGACTAAGAAAAACCATTTTCCTCTCCCTTTTGTAGATCAAATTTTGGAACATTTATCTAGACATGATTTTTATTGTTTTCTTGATGGTCTTTC
>CATIWF010219849.1:0-11044 GCA_949630135.1 Balakata baccata
AAGGATACATGCACCATTGCTATGATGAGACAATCATTGACATTTGAATAGATAATCCATATGATTGTCTCATAGTAGGTCATCCAATGTACTTGACTACTCTTAGCAAGCATCCACATGTTAACGTTGAACATCTCATGCTCACAACTTATGAGATCTACTACTTGATCTAATCAAGGAATATAACATGTGCTAGTCTATCCGAATCAACAATGTTCTGTCTTGTTAATCCTATGACTAGGGATAATTTAGATACAAACATAATTACACATGATAGCAATCTCATTATCATGATCCCATCATTATTTCCTTCATGCTATGTTTCATATCATAGACTTTCATTAATCAGCTTAAGATCTATATCAATACATATGCAAATGAATACTAATATGATGAAAGAATGCCTTTATGAATGTGTACACTAAGTGTTTAAGGCGATTGCCTTTTATGCACATCTCTAACAGATATATATGGCATGTGCTAGTTGTATGTGATACAATAGTTAGACTAAATGGAGGCAAAGGAACTAAGTGTAGTTGTGAATATGGGTGGTTGCATTGAATGCTCTATTATGAGGATTTGAATTTGTAATTCACGTGAATTGACATTTTATAATGAATAATTATTTGAAGGCATGGAAATGTGATTGTGGAGTGTTGTAGATGAATTTGGTAACTGAGTAAACAATAGGACAATGCATGAATGATTTTTGGTGTGATAAAGACTTGGAAATCTATAAAATTCTAGAAATTTAAAGAGTATGGGCATGACACCTTAGTGTCATGATTGTGACTCTTTTGCACAATCTGGATCACTGCCAGACCAAAAATGGTCATGGCTATTATAGTGCCCTACCTATAAAATAGGACTATGCCTATTAAGTTACCTTATAATAGGAACAATCCCAGGGTACAGATAGAATACTACTAATTGTACTTATTTGGTCACTGGTTGATTAATATTCATTGTTTGTATTATGGGGGCTCATAAATTTTTTTTTTCATTTGATGTATCAACACAGACTTTAGGCTCTTAGCCCCATACATGTCCACTTTATATACGTATACATATCAAGTTATATCATTTACAGACTAAATATATGTTATACCCATGTGCATGTTAATTCAAAATACAAATATAATGGTTTAGACCCATAAACCGAGTCTCAAATGTCTACTCTTAATATGGGCTTGGGTTAGCTTCTCTCTTCTAACCTTTACTATCTACAAGCTCCTTGACCTGATTGAGAAAAACTCATGCTAAGCTATCTCCAGCTTAGTGGTACAATATTGACATTGAACTTTTCCCATACAATCACATCAATACATATAACATATAATAAAATTATGGCATGTGAACATCTTAATCATGTTTATGAAAAATATAGGATTTCTATAACGCATGCATATAGTGTTATGCTTATGTTATAGTACATGTTTCATATTCTTACGTATATTATACATATGTCTTATACCTTTTTCCTTTTTTTTTCCATTTTTCGTTTTAATGAATAACTTTGACAAATGGCCTGTGCCTAATTTCCCGGACTGGCCTGATACAGGGTGTGAAGTAGGTGCTCCTAGTCTAAGGTCAAACATCCTACCCACTCTTTATATCGAGTAATAAAGTTGGAGCACTTAGTCTAGGGCTAGACATCCTACATACCCATTGTGTCCTATGTGCTTGTCTGATCTCCTCAAGTCAAAAGACTGAGTATAATAATGGATATGAGTGTCAAGAATAGAGCACCTAGTCCAGGGCTAGCAACCATGTTCCCCTATTATACCTCATAGCGATACGTATCATTTATTCCTTTTATGGTGCACCATTTATCCTAAAGTAGTCCTCAAGTGGAGAAATAAGCATTTATACAAAGTATCCCTTTTGTTCAAGTCTCGTTCCTTCTAGTTACCATTATTTTTTATATGATTCATGTATATTCACATGTTACATTTATGCTTCATAGCATGTTTTTACATATGTTTACACTATACTATGACATTTGGGCCTAATCATTATGTACTGGATGTTAGGTTTTGAAGATGAATCACATTCAGAAAATGCAGTAGAAATTAAAATTTTTCAAAATCCAGTTCATAGGATACAACTTGTACCATTAAAACTAATTTAATAAAGCAAAGATAGAAATTAGTACAATTAATTTCTTGGCTTGTTTCTTCAATTTTCCTTATTATTAGATTACAAACTACAACAATCCAAAGTAGGATCATCTCTAACGTTGATCCATACGGAAATGGAAGATTGAAACTCTAAGGTTGATGGTTTGAACATATACAACGTGCTAGCAAAGTGTATGCTCATTGAGAGAAAATCAAGAATTAACACTTAATTCTTTTGTGGCTTCATTAAATTTTCTGTCCAAAATTTAATATAAATATGTCTCTAAAAATGCCCTTAGGGTTTTAGAGTCCCACTCTAACCCAAACTTGATTCAAAAATCAAATGGCAGCAAAAATAGGAAATTTAGGCAAATTACGCTAATTGTTAGCAGGGCTGTTGCTGCCAGTAGCCCATGTAGGCCTGTTAGGTAAGCCCAGTTGGCCTAGCCAGCAGGTGTATAGGCTCGTACAGGCCAGTGACCCCTCCTGAGTGATTTTCCTAGAATTTTTCTGCGATCTCATCATGATCCGACCTAAAATAATTCTCTTATATTTTTGAATCTCATCCAAGACCATTTTACTCATTCTTCACACCCCTAACGTGTGTGACCCATTAGGCTCTCGATTATATTAGCCATCTAAATTAATAATTAATTCAAGCAAGTCATGAGCGATACCTAGCAACACATCATGACCCCCAATTGACCGGAAAGTCAGTGGTTTGACTACAAACATTTTCATAGACAATATCCGTGCAATTCATCCTTTCACCATTCTATACCCCACTCGGTTCAGAGTATAGACTATGTGTCAACTCTTGCTAGACTAAGTATATCACACCTAGCCTAAGTGATGTTAGATCCTGTCCTTGAAACTCATTACTCATTTAGATATGTCACTGAAGACTGTCTTCATGACATTTCCACTCTGGCTAGAGACTCCTAAATAATGATCCTGATAAGAAGCCATGAGTATACACTCCCTCTATCAGGAATGGTGAATCCTTTATTGGCTACCCAATTATAATTGTATGAGCAACCTCTATGAGGCAACAAGGAATGGGGTAAAAGTACGAAATCAGTATCCAAGATACCTTGAGTACCTCAAGTCTAAGAATACTTGCACCATTGCTATGATGAGACTATCTTTGATATTTAAATAGATCATCCATATGATTGTCTCATAGCAAGTCATCCATATGATTGTCTCATAGCCAAGACTATCTTCATGACATTTCCACTATGGCCAAAAACTCCCAAGTAATGATCTTGATAAGAGGCCATAGGTATACACTTCCTCTATTAGGAGTGGTAAATCCTTTATTGGCTACCCAATTACTTTCGAATACCTCAAGTTATACCCAATCACCACCCTATGAGCGACCTCTATCAGGCAACAAGGAATGGAGTCAAAGTACAAAATCAGTATCCAAGATAACCTTGAGTACCTTAAGTCTAAGGATACATGCATTATTGCTATGATGAGACTATCATTGACATTTGAATAGATAATCCATATGATTATCTCATAACAGGTCATCTAATATACTTGACTACTCTTGGCAAGGATCCACATGTTAACGTTGAACATCTCATGCTCACAGCTTATGAGATCTATTGCTTGATCTAATCAAGGAATATAACATGTGCTAGTCTATCCAGATCAACAATGTCCCGTCTTGTTAATCCTATGACTAGGGATAATTTAGATACAAACATAATTACACATGATAGAAATCTCATTATCATGATCCCATCATGATTTCCTTCTTGCTATGTTTCATATCATGGACTTTCATTAATCAGTATAAGATCTATATCAATTCATATGCAAATGAATACTAATATAATGAAAGAATGCCTTTATGAATGTGTACACTAAGTGCTTAAAGCGATTGCCTTTTTGGGCACATCTCTAACAATCTCCCACTTGAACTAAAACCAATCACCATTGTACATTACACCACAGGCGAGGATGGCCATGATGCAAAGTTGTTTTACAAGAACCAGTTTTTATCTCTCATGCATTGTAATATTTCTCTATATAATTAGGAAAGGCCTCCTGATTATATGGTGGGGTATTACAGGTCGACCAAAAACCAAACTAAGGAGCTAAGTACTCTCTTTGTTGTCCTCCTTCCTCTTCTCCTTGTTTCCCTATCACAAATATAAATACTTCTCAAATTCTGCCTCTATGGAAGCATAGCAAAAATGCAAAACTAACCCATGCTCCAAACTATGATTATTATACATGTTTTGACTCAATCTCATGGTACCTTACTTCCCATAACTTTAAATAACATAAATATACACAAAACCTCAACACCCTTCATCTTCCATAAACCTTCCTCTAAGACTCTTCACCCTAACATCACAATCTCTTTATATAGTTTCATAATCATAACGAAGAGATAGAGTTCTTATGTTATCTTACCTCTTAATGGTAGAAAGCACTCTTGATCGTGCAAAAAAACCAAGCTCTCCTTTGCTCCCACTTTCTCTCTCCACCAACTCTTCTTCTTTGTTGATAAATCCTTCAAATATAATTTAGATCTTGATTTCTCTCTTGGTTTTGGTGTTTGATCACTCAAAAATCCATCAAGAATAATCTTCTTAGGGTTCTTGGGTGTGTATGATCTGCTCTTAGGGTTTGAGATTTGAAAAGGTGGTGAAAAATGAAGATAAGATTGTGCAAAAAGCTTATATACTAGACCTTCATGGTCATGAACGTACTATAACAACTGCATTAAAAAGTTAATGTTTATCCTTTGACCATGACTTTCAAGGCCATGAACACTTTGTTCACAGTCATGAAGCTTGATTTTTCACATTTGCTTCATTTATTTCATCCCTCTCTTCAAACCAAAGCCAAAATTGACCAATATACCTTACATATACCCCAAATATACCTTCATATACCTCAAAAACATCTCTCAAATAATCACTTTAGACACATATTCATGCATGATAACTAACCCCTAGTTAATAGGTGTTACATTCGTTCCACCATCTAGAGGCGTCTCTACAGCTTCCTCAATGGCACCCTCCATCACATTCTCAATAGGATCATCAAGAAGGAAAGTTATAGCAATCTCTTCCAAAGGCAAACTAGTATTACCACCCACATCACCCTCGAGAGGAGAGGAGTCCTCTTCATTAAGAAAGCTGAAGTCACTTTCAGGAAATTTCTCCTTCACAAGCACTATAACCTTTTGGCACACCTTCTCTTACACTGCAAGCATCTGCTCAGGATAAAAGATCCCCCCTGCTATAATTAGGAGATCTTTACGTCAACCTAGCATGTCATGTGTCAAAAGAATCTTGCGGCTTCATTTTTTCTTCCTCCACCTTTTGTATGTAAAGTTCTATAGAGCCAACCTTGTTCTCAACTAAAATGACACAATCTCGCCAACTAGCTATGATGGAGTCCTTCTCAGCCACCACCTTGCCCAATATTGCTCCTTTGTAGCCAACTCTCAGGTAAGTTGGGACTGCCACTTGGCCTCTTTTTGCAAGGTCTCCTATAGCACCACCTTCTTGGCAGACAATTTCGACACAAGTGAGCCATAGGCCTCTCTCTTTAAGCAGGGTCTTCCACTCATTGCCAAGGCATCAATGCACTCACAGTTAGTGTAACATCCTCCATTGTCCCTATATGCATTTCATTTTAACATGTTCATTTTATATATGTCATCCACATGAAGCATATGCATACATATGGATTTTAGCTAGAACATGCTCACAAGATGGACTTACTACGTGTTGGTTTATTGCCATAGGAGTAAGTCGTACATGTCTAGTTATAAATTTAACTAAGGATGACAGGTTATTAGAAATGAAATGGAATAAAATGATTAAATTTTAAAAAAATAAAGATTTGACATAGTTAGATTAGTTTAAATTAGACTACTTGATCAAATTGTATTTTTGGCATTAACTAGTTACATGAAAATATGTACAAGAAATAATAAATAAATTCAAAAAATAAATAAAATAAACATATGCAAGATAATAATAATAATAATAATAATAATAATAATAATAATAATAATAATAATAATAAAAGGAAGAATGGGACAAAATAAGAAAGTAGGGTGGTTTACCATTTATAAGAGCTGCCTTGTTTTCTTTTCACCCATAAAAGCCCCCTCTTCATTCCTTCTTTCTCTCAACTTTTCCAGTAACAACTAAGAGGCAAATGATCATATGTAAGTTAATTCTGTCCTTGATTTGTAAAGTTCAGTTTATGGTTGATTGATTGTGGGTTAGGTTGTCAAACAACTAAGTGATTATGCTCTTAGCCTTGTTTAATTCTGTTTTAGGGACAGTAAGTTTGGCTCTATTTCCTTCATGTTAGAAATTGAGTTTAGAGAAACACAAAACACTAAACTTGCACTAATTATCTTAGGTTCATGGTATATAAATAGTTTTTCAAGATTTGGTGTATATAAAAAGATATTGGTATCATACTAGAACTCGTTCGATTCTGAAACCTAGCTGAATCACCTGCTATGTTGATCATTTTTCTATATGATAGATTCTATACTTAAGGAAACTCAAAACACAACAATTGTAGTTCTTTGTGCTAGCTAGTTGTATACTAAATTTCATGATCATATTATAAGTGGATGTTGAGTTATGGTCAAGGGAATCATGTCTATTCCATAATTTGAGCTACCTCCTTAGTGCACTATGCAAGTCTAGTCAGTTATTTGCCCATTTTGAGCCATTTATAGACCAAATATATAAATTTTAAAAACACCAAAGTTATAGGTATATGTCTTAGATAAAGTTTGGTACAAATAGTACCTTAATATGTTATGTATTTTGTGAGATATGGCATTCACAAATCAGACTAGTCCGGATGCCAACTTTGTTCTTGACCAGTCACAAGTACCCTACCATTTGAGAACTTTAAAGGACGAATGGAGGACAGTTGTCAACATTAAAAATGTTCTATTTTGATATATCTAAGTGACTAATCACAGAAATACAACTTAGACATCGTGAAATATGAAGGACCAAATTTGATGTCCCAAAACTGACTAAGGGTAGAAAATAGAACATGAATATAAATATCACCAAAAATTACACAATGGTCCCATTGCTTTGCAATTTTGATATATTATATATATACACGTTAGCTTTTATCATAAATAAGAATTATACAAATTGGAAAAGTACAAGAAAAGTTATAAGCTAGTCAATCTCCAAATGTCGCATTGCCCATAATGCCAAACCCTAGTTGGTGGTCCAAATTATGCATATTTCAATTTGTTTAAGTTTTACTAAGTTTATTTAGCTACTGATTGACCAAGTATACATTCAATTAGGCTAACAGGAAATTGGAGACCAAGGAAGTTAAAGACAATAAATTAAAAGTTGAAAACCAAACAAAATGTGAGTTTAATTATCAAACGATTTTTCTAGTTTGTGTGATTAGTGCGTGCTACATGCAATATGACCTAACTTGTTTTTATTTAAATTACATGATTGCTAGGATATGATGTGTTTGTGTTACAAGTATTTGTTTTCTTTACACAAGGTAAGTATTGACTAAAATGTATAATAGTTGATGTAAACGTAATGGTTGAGCAACGATTGTTGCAAATGCATATGCATATGGACTTAAAAGGCGTTGTGACTAGCTAAATAGCATTGCAAAGAAAACGAAGAGGCCTATGGCCCAAAAAAATGCTCAAAAGCAAAAGAAAAAGCCTCTGGCTTAAAAATGTACAAATGTTACAAATGATCAAGCTAGCTAGCAAATGGCAAATGTTCACATAGAAACCCGAGACTGTGTCGGTTTAGCTTGGTCACAACAATAAGAAAATGACAAAGCATAAGCCAAAGAAAACTTTACATTATTTAATATTATTTATATTCATATGATATTGATAAATAGAATGATATGTAAAATGCATATGAATGGAAATTATTACTCGTGATTGTGAATTGCTAGGTACTTTAGAAAGCTTTTGATGATTATTCTCACTGAGTCACAACTCATTAAATTGCATAATTTTCAGGTAGAAAAAAGTAGTTAGCTAATTTTGGAGGTACATACTACAAAAGAGATATGGACCACAGGTCAACGACCGAGCCTCACCAATTTCTCTCCTTGCATTTCACATATGTATAGGGACATGTCTTTTTTGTTTTGGACTATATGTGTGCATTTGTATAATGTAGTGTGTGTGTATATATATATATATATTTGACTTTGAACTTATTACTTGAAATACTTGAATAAAGTGTATGAATTATAAACATATAATATAATACAAGTATAAGTAATTTCTAAAGGTATAAGGTGTTACATTTTAGTTTGGTATCAGAGCAAAGATATGTTCTTTGGGAACACGCATATGGATTAGAACATGATAACATATGCATCATATGTCTTGAACATTGTCAAGTGACATAATTTCATATGTGATAGAGCCATAGTAGGACACAATTCACCAAGGAAAGAGAGGCAGGCCGAACAACAATCATAAGAAGCATCTCATTTCCCATATAGAGACCAATCTGTAGTAGGAGTTAGGAATCCAGTACATGCATCTGAATCACCACATACAGAGAAACCTTATGAGAACCCAAAGTAGGAAATATACGGGCCAAAAAATCAAAGGGAAAGATATTATGATAAGCTAAGGAAATAGGGTGCAATTGATTTTTATGGCGCCACTGACCCAATAGAGGCAGAGACCTAGCTCAAGAGAACACATAGAATATTGAATATGATGAAATGTACTCGTGAAGAAAAATTTGATTATGCAGTGTCTTTGCTTTAGGGTACTGTATATGACTTGTGGGAGACAGTTCCTAGCAAAGATGTACAACCTCCTATTCTGACTTAGGATGACTTTCTTAGAGAATTTCAGAATAATTATATGGCAGATGTGTGCAAAGATGAGAAGAGAAGAGAGTTCTTGAATCTAAAGCAAGGAAACATGAAAGTAGGTGAATATGAAGTGCAATTCAATAAACTCTCCCACTATGCCACTTTTATGGTCTCTATTGAAAGAGACAAATGGAAATTTTTGAAGAGGTGAAATCAGAAATAGAATTATAGCTACAAATCTCAATAGCTACACCAGACTTAGAGCTGCAACAATTAAGGCAGAAAGATTAATGAAAGAAGCTACAACATAATAATCTAGAAAGGCAATAAGAGAATTTCCTGTAGAGTCTAATAGGAGATAGGGAAAGAGGGGTAGATTCTTACCATCATAGTCTGGTAACAGGGGTACATACTCAACCTCTAGAGTGTTAGAGATGTGCCCAAAAGGCAATCGCCTTAGGCACTTAGTGTACACATTCATAAAGGCATTCTTTCATTATATTATTATATTAGTATTCATTTGCATATGAATTGATATAGATCTTAAACAGATTAATTAAAGTCCATGATATGAAACATAGCATGAAGAAAATCATGATGGGATTATGATAACGAGATTCCTATCATGTGTAATTATGTTATTATCTAAATTATCTCTAGTCATAGGTTCAACAAGATAGGACATTCTTGATCGGGATAGACTAGCACATGTTATACTCATTAATTCGATCAAGCAGTAGATCTCATAGGCTACGAACATGAGATGTTTAGAGTTAACATGTGGATGCTTGCTAAGTGTAGTTAAGTATATTGGATGATATACTATGAGACGTGAAGGGTTTTGATCATGTATCACATACATATAACGCAGCAGAAAATAAAAATTTTCAAAACCCGAATCAAAGGATTATACATGTGCCAATTAAAACTAATTTAACCAAACAAAATTCAGAATTTATACCTTTATAATTTCTTGATTTTTCTTTAACTTCTCACCTTGTTGGATTGTAGCAAACCACAACAATCCAATCTTGGATTGTCTCTAACAATATCCACGCGGAGATGAGAGGATGAAACCACTAGGTAGATGGCTTGAACATACCTCAAAGTGCTAACAATGGTGTATGTTCATATGAGAAGAAAATTAAACTCTTTAATTTTCTTGTCTCCAAAAATTTTTCTTCTCCAAAAAATTTTTCCTTGTCTATTTTCTGTCTTATGGGGTCTTTTAGATCCAAAAGAAAATCAAAAAAGTAGATCAAAATTTGAGAAGAGGAGAAAATGAAGAGGCATGAATAGTGCCATGGCCATTTTGGCCAAATTTATAGGGAGATTGGCGTGCTGCTGTGCGCTAGTGCACAGCAGCCTGCCTGGCCCTGCTGGGCAGGCCAGCGGGCCCGCACGAGCCTGTACTGGTCTGTCAACCCCCCGAGCAACTTTTCCCCGCGATCTTATCGCGAACCGACTCAAAATAATTTTCTCATATTTTGGATCTCATCTAAGCCATTTTGGTCATTCTTTACATCTCTAAGGCATGTGACCCATTAGGTTTCTGGTTATGTTGGCCACTTAAATTGTCAAATAATTTAAGCAAATCATGAGCGGTATCTAGCAACACATCATGATCCCTAATTGACCGGAAAGTCAGTGGTTTGACTACGAACCTTTCCATAAACAACAATATATGCAACTCATCATTTCACCATTCTATACCCCACTCGGTTTAGAGCATAGACTATGTGTCAGCTCCCGCTAGACTGACTATGTCACACCTAGCCCAAGTGATTTTAGATCTTGTCATTGAGACTCATTACTCAATTAGACATGTCACTGAAGACCATCTTCATGACAGTTCCATTCTAGCCAGAGATTCCCGAGTAATGATCCCAACAAGAGGCCGCGGGTATATTCTCCCTCTATCAGGAGCGGTGAATCCTCTATTGGCTACCCAATTACCTTCGAATACCTCAAGCTGCACCCAATCACCATCCTATGAGCGACCTCTATGAGGCAACAAGGAATGGAGTCAAAGCACATAATCAGTATCCAAGATATCCTTGAGTACCTCAAGTCTAAGG
>CATIWF010219936.1:0-16059 GCA_949630135.1 Balakata baccata
AAAATAGGATGAAAGATGATACATTCCTGATGCTCTTTCCTTAATTAACATCCTTCTTTCTTGAGGAAATGTGAAAACTGCATTGTACAGTGGGTAAAACCCCCAAAACACCGAGAAGAAGAAGAGCAATGCAATCTGCATCCCAATAATTACAACAAAATAAACAAAAATGTTACAATCGACTCTTTTTCCCAATGTTTTTTCTCATGGTGAAATATTAATTATTACGAGTTTAAACAATTAATACCATTTCTTCAACTCTGCTTTAATTTTTGACTTTGGTACTTCAGCTTTTGGTAGTATGTAGTTTAAATAATTAAAGAATAAGTTAATTTTAAAAGTGATTCGTATTCATAAACTCGATATTTGTAGTTAAGAGAGAAAACATCCTTGCTATACTAACTCAACCCTTTCAGGATTAAATAACCAATTAATTATTGATTAAACAGATAATTAACCATGGAATTGATAAATTAAAAGTTGTGATGAAATTAAATAATAAAGGAAGTAAGAAAAATTAAAGGAGTGGTTACGCGGTCTTGAAGGTGAGAAGAAGGGGTGTTCCACCAAAGAAGTCCTCCAAGAGTAGCAACGCTGATGACTTGGAAAATTCTTAATCTATTGAAAGATTCATATCTCCTTTCCCTTAGTCCACGTTGAAATAGCACCTTGAACTGATGCCACCAGCTTGTGCACCACTGCTCCCTATTCCTATCCATTCCTGCTAATTACACAAACTTAAAGCTTTTAATTTAATTACCAAATTCCTTCACCTTTTTTTTTTTATAAAAAAAAAATGTATATACGTTTTTATTTTTAATATATGTTTTATTAATTGAACCGAAAATCAATTAAAAAGAAAATGTAAGTATACTTGAAGAGGCATCTTTTGTGTAATTGTAGGTATTGACGTCCAAACTGCAAAGCTCAGCTTTTAGTCTTGTGGAGATGTTCTTTTCATAAGCAGAAAGGAGAGCTTCCTTCACCGACTTCTGCTCTTGTTCCATATTCTCACCTTGCTCTGTTGCTGGTTTAGAATCAGGGGCTATGCCTGAAATTTTTCAATTTGCTGCACTTGTTAGAATAATATTATATGCATCCGGTGTAAATTACACTTGATGTTTTAGGAACATTGAATCATCAACCATTCATTATTAACGGATGAGATTAAAAGTTTATAATCCAATGGTTTTAAGTCACCCCGTGTAAATTACACCGGGTGCACCATAGAATTCCTCTATTATATAATATTTAACTTTTTTTTAAAAAAACCTTGGTTTTTATTTATTTAAGTTTTTTTTTTATTATTGAATTAAGAAATGGAGATATGACAAGAACTAATTATTTATCTTCTTTTCTTGGGGATGGGTGCATGGTGGGGGTTGATGTGGGGTTTTCTTTATACTCCATTTAACCAATGCTCTACATGTTCAAGCAGCACTTTCAGTGGGCCAACCGAGTTCTCTCACCCCACCACCACCACCACCACTACCACTCTCCTACTGAAGAATCAATGTTCTTCAATCCCATAAAAAAAGATGATGAAAAAAGAGAACTTCGAAGAAAAGAATCAGATGATTAAATTTTTTTGTTTGAAGAAATAGAATGTTACCATTGGCAAGATCAAGCATGAGATCAGCAGGGTTAATAGTCATGGAAGTAGAGAAACCAATAGAAGAGAAGTAATCCAAAGCAGAAGAAGCAGGACCATAATAGATAGGGCACCCTTCTGACAGCAACACAGCCTTATCAAACATGTGGTAGAGTCGACTTGACGGCTGATGAATGGTGGTGATCACCGTACGACCACCACTGGCTAACCTTTTCACTGTGCAAATAATCCTCTGTGCTGTGGTTGAATCCAAGCCTGAAGTGGGCTCATCAAGCAGCAACAAGCTTGGATTTATTAACATTTCTTGACCAATACTCACCCTTTTCTTCTCCCCCCCTGAGATTCCTCTAAACAGCGGGCCACCAATCATGCTGTTCTGGCATCGACTGAGTCCTAACTCGGATATGACTCGCTCAACATGCTGTAATTTCTCATCACGAGTTAAGGTCTTAGGCAGCCTTAGAAGTGCAGTGAATAGAAGAGTTTCAGTTACAGTGAGATGAGGGTAGAGCACGTCATCTTGAGCAACAAAACCAGTCCTCCTCTTTATGCCGCCGCAGAAGGGCTGCCCATTGTATGTGATTTTGCCGGATAATTTTCCGGTGAGACGGCCGCCAAGAGCTGTTAGAAGGGTTGTTTTTCCACTACCAGATGGACCCAACATTGCTAAAATTTCACCTGGGCAAACCATACCTGTTATCCCATTTAATATTGTTTTCTCTCTACTGCCCCATTTGCCGCCCCACCATGATCCATTCTCGTCCAGTTTTACTTTGTACACCACTTCCTCAAACTGAAAAGAAATCAAGAAACAAACATTTGTACAAGTGTTACATATATCATTAATCAGAAAACCAGATTTTGAACTTTTTTTTTCTTGATATATGAGTAGTACAATTAGTTGAGAACAGACCTTTAAAGTTATAGGATATAAAACGCTGAGTTTGAGGACAGATTGAGCAGTGGATCGAATGGGGTAAGCAAGAACTGCCCCATCATTAGGCTCAGACATTTCTGCTTTATATGTAGGATATATACTTAAAGCACTATATATATGCAGAGATTATGAAGGGTTTTGTTGTTTGATTACTGATCAAGGGGAGGGTTGAAGAAATTACACAAGAAGCTAGTTTCTTTTTTAAACTTGGCTTCCCAAAGTGAACCCTTAAGCACATAAATATATGGTTGAGATACACATATATATTTTTTGTGCAGAAACTATATCTTAGCTATGGCAGAATATATAAATGTAAGGCTATGCTCAAAGGTGGGAACCCACCTTCTTTACTTTGCTTAAAGATATATATATATATATATATTCTATCACTAACTGTACTCTTAATTGTTATTAATT
Source organism: Balakata baccata (assembly GCA_949630135.1). Classification (NCBI taxonomy): domain Eukaryota; kingdom Viridiplantae; phylum Streptophyta; class Magnoliopsida; order Malpighiales; family Euphorbiaceae; genus Balakata; species Balakata baccata. The sequence continues at coordinate 2,967 of CATIWF010219936.1, forward strand.
ATATATGCTAATCTGTTTCCCTAAACTGATATCTTTACTATATCTTATCGTTCTCTTTATGGGCATGGATTAGATTAGCATAGATACATCAAATTTGTCGTGTGGCCGGCATTTAACTATTGGAATTGGGAAATGATACATACATTCCACTAAAAAAATATCACTTTTAAGTTCAGTTTTGTTTGAAACATGAGTTAATTTTTACTGCAATTAATATAATTAAGTAGTAAAAATTGTCACTAATCGATTTCTGCTGATGGAATATATGTGGGTTTTGATGGGTTTTAATCGATATATATGATTCCAGTGATGCACATGTGCACTCCATTCATGAAACTGGATCATGTGGAATTGGGAAAGAAGAAATTGTTTTGGTTAGGTACTATAAATTTGGTAAACTCATTATGGTGCTTCCCACCTCTTTAAAGCAAAGTACCTATTCATCATCAATCAACTGTGATGATATAGGAGAGCCCTATTAGACTAGCGTCCTAGGATTCCGCAATCCATTGAGTCGGATCCTACAATTATGATCCATTTATACTAAATGGAGGCGCCACAAAGACCATAATGGTATTCTTGGATCTCGCGATTCCCTGATCTTGATACAATCTGAGTGAAGTCACTAAGATCAAACAAGGTCCTAGGATCTTGCGATCTATGGGTCTTGTGATCCCACAAGGCAACAACGCTGACCCATATAATCCCTGATTCGAAGATCCTTAGGGGAGATGAAAATATTGTACAGCCACAGTGCATTGGGTAGGGAGTTGATATGACAGGTAAAAAACATTAAATGAGCACGCAGCTCAAATGCAGTGCCTGATGATTAACATAGCCAGCAAGCCATAATCATAACTTGACAGAGCCGGTTTGAGCTATAATATGCCAGAAGGGGTTTAGACGTTTGATAAAGAAAAATATTATAAAAACCCTATATAATAGCCCCAAAAAAGCAGGTTAACTTTTGATCTCTCTAGCTATCTTTCCTTTTTTTTTCATCCTCCTACTAACTTAAGCATCGGAGGGGCTTAACCGGAATCCAACTCTAGTCTAGTCTTTTTATTTTAGCCACGTAGGGTCCATCAGCTACCAGAGACGGAATTTATCATTTGTTTCACCTGTATGAGGAATGAGTTCAAAGGCCTTGGACGGAACTCCCCAGTCCGCTATCGCCAACCCTAGGGGCACCCTTGTGTCTCCTTGTAACTTGAGTCCCGTCCTTAATCATCTTACTACCGAACTTATACCCAACCCTACTTTTGACCTTTCCCACATTCTATAACAGCTTATAGCTACCATCAACGAAATAAAATAAGACATAGCCATATTCAAATACCAAACACCAACTTCTTCCCAGCACTCTTCAGATGAGCATGAAGAAATTCCCACATCTACCCGAAAAAGGTCTTTTGCCAATACACTTACTCATCAGACTCCACCTGTTGCCCAAGAAACATTCATCACCAAAATCGACCTATATCACATAGTAAAAAATTTCTAGAAAGAATTTCGACCCTCATCCAGAGACTTCGATTATAGACTCCGGAATACTTCACCTCCAGCTGATCATTTACTGCAAAATCCTTTTCTAGACATCAAGTTGTTGCACCTACCCACAAACGACAATTCTGGAGAATCCTGAAGCCATGTCTCTCAGTTTTGCACTACCATAGCTTTATATACAAACCAAGACTTGATATTCTGCAAAGTTTTTCCCACCACACTGGTCGACTTAGCCCAGTAAGGGTACCAAGGCCTCAAACCGGGCTGCATACACTCCTTTGAGCAATTGGCCCAGCTTTTTAATACGCGATTTGTCACCAGCACGCGTATCTACAAGGTTTTAGCGGATCTCTAGAAAGTATATCAAAAAAGGGAGGAAATGCTGAGGGAATACATGGAGCATTTCAATAAAAAGGCAGTCTTGGTAAAAGATTTGGATCATAGTATGGTAATTAGAGCATTCATATCGGGAACCATATCCAAGCTCCTATACATGGAATGACCTCGAACTTTCACCGATCTCATGATCCACACTAAGTAGCACATCCAGCTAGACAAAACCATGAGAGCATATGGGGATTTCCCCGAATTGCAGCTACCATCAATGGCGAGATCTTTTGACTGACGGGATCCTCCCCTCGGGCCTAACCATTCCAGTAGAGGTGAATAGTGTGATCAGCCGCTGTATTGAGTGCATCCAGAGAGAAGAAGGGGATATCAAGATCGTCCCCATCCCTTTGAAAGAAAATACACTCCTCTGAACGTCTCTAGAGGGGAAGTGCTGATAGCTACCAGGCATACTGGAGAATCTTTGAGGTGGCCTAGAAAGCTGAATCCCAAGCATCCTAAGAAAAGAGACTAGAACATATACTATGATTTTCATAGGGATCACGGTCATGACACAGAGGAATGCTGGCAACTCTGTGAAGAGATCAAATATCATTTACTTAAGGGATCACTAAGGCAGTTTGTGCATTCAAAAGCCTCTAATGAGAAGCCAGGGCCATGAACATCCTTACAACTTGAAGTTAAGACAAATGGGCCAAGGGGAGAAGCATCGGCTCTGATCAACATCATTGTGGGAGGAATCAACCTGTCCGAGAAGGTATCCAGGAAGCAAAAATGAGGCATTCATATTATCAGCGGCCAAAGCCATCTAGCCCCAGTCACGTTCTCTTCTCATGATGGTCTTTGGCTACCTCAGGGTCACGATGATGCCCTAGTTGTCGAAGATCTTATCCACAACGTACTGGTAAAAAAGATCCTAGTTGACAATAGAAGCATGGTAAATCTTATGACGCTCAATGTTTTTCGTACCTTGAAGGGATCCATCCCAGACCTTAAACCAGTCTCTGTACCACTCATAGGATTGGGAGGACAATCGGTCCCAGTTGAGGGATCAGCATGGCTAACAATACAAATTGGTACAGATGAAAGGTATGAAAATTTTTGTGCAAATTTCATAATTGTAGATATACCCTTCCCTTACAATGCAATTTTGGGATAACTATTCCTCCACGACTCCTGTGCATCCACAAACATCAGATATCTGACCATGAAGATCCCTACCAACTAGGGAGAATTTGTGGTTAAAGGGGATAGACAAGCAGCCAGCGTAGCTTGCGCAATGGCACTTAAGGGGGTCATAGAAATGCTGACTATGGAGACCATCGCTAGAGAACCCATAGCAGAGGGCGTGACGCCCATAGAAGACTTCGAGCTAGTAGCCATTGACTAAGACAGTTGTGTTCAGGTGGGAGGGAGCCTTGAAAACGATGTCAAAGATGAGATCCTCTCCACCATAAAAGAGTATTCAGATGCCTTTGCCTGGGCTTTATAGAATATTCAAGGAGTAAGCCCCAAGCTCACCACTCACCGCTTAAATGTCAGCAAATAAGCCAAGCCAGTCAAAAAAAAAAAAGACAACATGCTCCAGACCGGTAGGTGGCAATATCTAATGAGATAGATAAACTTCTGCAAGTAGGATTCATCAGAGAAGCACACTACCTTGAGTGGGTCTCAAATGTGGTAATGATAAAAAAGTCAAATGGGAAGTGGCGAATGTGCGTGGATTTCATCGACTTGAAAAAAGCTTGCCCAAAAGATCCATATCCATTACCAAGCATCGACCAATTGGTTGACTCCACGACAAGATATGAGATTTATACATTCATCGATGCATATACCGAATAGCACCAAATACCGATAGATCCTGAAGGCCAAGAAAAAATAACATTTATCTCAGACCGAGGCCTCTACTACTACACTGTCATGCCTTTCAGTCTAAAGAATGTGGGTGCAACATACTAGTGGCTTATGAACAAAATATTCAAAGATCAGATTGGCAAAAGCATGGAAGTATACATCGATAATATGATCATCAAGAGTGCTACACCTCAAGATTACCCAAGAGACATCGGGGAAGCACTCTCTCTCCTCAAAATGAACGGGCTCAAACTAAATCCGGAGAAGTGTGTCTTCGGAGTACGATATGGAAAATTCATTAGATTCATGACCTGTTAGAGGGGCATTGAAGCAAACCCTGAAAAGATACAAGTAGTGATAGATATAGTCCCTCTAAAGACTATCAAAGATGTTCAGAAACTCAATGGAAGGATTACTGCCTTAGGGCATTTTATCTCATGCTCTACTAAAAGATGCTTGTTGTTCTATAATGCCCTCAAATGCCTAAAGAAGTTTGAATGGAACGAAGAAGGTCAGAACGCTTTTGAGAATGTGAAAGTCTTCCTCTAATCCCCTCCTCTCCTTAGCAGACCTATAGAAGGCGAGGATTTATTCCTCTACCTCTCCACAACCCAGGAGACTATAGGCGCTATGCTGGTCCGAGAAGAAAAAGGCGAGCAGTATCAAGTTTATTATTACAACCAGGTCCTGAAAGGAGCAGAGACACGATACTCCAAATCAGAAAAAATGGCTTATGCCCTGTTTCTAACAACAAAGAAGCTTTGCCCTTACTTCGAGGGTTTCCAGATCATAGTTCGGACAAATCATCCCCTTAGGAAAATCTTGCACAAGGTAGATACCACTGGAGGAATAATAGAGTGGGCCACTCAAATCGGCAGTTTCGATGTTCAATATGAACCTAGGAAGGCTATGAAAGCACAAATCCTAGTTGATTTCATAACGAAGTGTAGCATAAAGGATCACAAAGAAGAAAAGTCGAATGGAGAAGCGTAGATGTTACACATCGATGGAGCAGCTGGACAACAAAAGGCAGGAGTTGCTATCATTCTCGCCAGTTTAACAGGGTTCAAAATCGAGTGCACTATTCGAATCTTGTTCCCTACAACTAATAACATCGCTGAATACGAGGCCATATTGCTAGGGATCCAGGCTGTGCAAAGAGTTAGGCCAATAAATCTCATCATCTGCAATGACTCACAGCTCGTCACTTGGTAGATTACAAATGAGTTTGGGACAAAGGAGGCAGAAAAGATACCTAGACAAAGTTAGACAATAGATGGTGCTCCTAGACAGAGATGGTATAAAGTAGTCAGTTGAATAGATCTCCTGATCCTACAATAGGGAAGTAGATGCATTGTCAAAACTTGCTCAGGAAGGAGGGCCTTTTCCGCCACATGTGCTAATACAATCACTTAGCCTGCTAAGTCATTCCACAAAGCCAGTTTTTACTATGGAGGGAGACTGTTGGATGAGACCCATTGTTGAATGGCTGGAAGAAGGGAAGCTCCTAGAAGAGCCTGAGCGCAAGAAATTCTTAAGAAAGGCTATAACATACTCTTTTCATAAAGGAATATTGTACACGCGATCTCATACCCATCCCTGGCTCAGATGTGTAGAACCTGCAGAGGGAGAGTATATTCTAGGGGAAATACATAAAGGGATTGGAGGTGCACACGAGGGAGCTAAGGCTACAGTAAGAAAAGCCCTTCTATAGGGATATTATTGGCCCATGTTAAAAAAATATGCCAAGCTACTGGTGGAAAGATGCGAAAGTTGCCAGAAATACAGTCGTTACTTTAAGGCACCTTCAGACAATCAACACCCCATCGAAGCAACTTGGCCATTCGCACAAATGGGGATCAATATTGTAGGACCTTTCCCTATAGCAAAGACATAAAAGAAATTTTTACTTGTGGCAATGGATCATTTCACTAAGTGGGTAGAAGCTGCAGCAGTTCCCACCATCACTCAGAGGAAGATACATAACTTTTTTTTCGATGAAGTCATATGCAAGTTTGGTATCCTTATTAAGATCATAGCAGATAATGGCAAGCAGTTCGATAATCGAGAATTTTGTCAATTCTGCAAAAACTTGAAAATTGACTTATGTTTCACATCAGTCGCTCACCCACAATCCAACAGACTCATTGAAGTCACTAACAAAACTATTATCCAAGGGCTCAAGAAGAAGTTGAAAGAAGCCAAATGAGAATGGACGGAGCACTTACCAAATGTCTTATAGTCTTACAGAACCACCCCATGAATAGCCACCGACAAAACCCCATTCAGGTTAGCATTTGGAATGGAAGCAGTTACCCAGGTAGAGATAAGCATCTCAAGCTTCAGAGTGATCCATTATAATGAAGAGAGAAACTCTTATGAGGTACGATCCAGCCTCAACCTCATGGAAGAAATAAGGGCAAAAGCAGCAATAAAAACAGAAGCATACCGGAGCCGAGTAGCATGAATCTTCAACAAGGGAGTCAAACCCATAAGCTTCTAAAAAAGGGGCCTAGTTTTAATGAGAAGAGACATTCAGAAGGGAGCGGTAGGAGTAGGTAAGTTAGATGAAAATTGGGAAGGGCCTTACATCATCTCACAAGTTGTGGGACCGGTGACTTATAGGATCACTGACCATTCAGGAAAAGAGCTCCCTCGAACATGGAATGCAAGGAATTTAAAAAAATACTACTAGTAAGTATAAATGTAACATTTATCTTTTCACAAATAAAACAACTTTATTAAATTTTGCTTCATTATGAGATTAAAAAAAATGTTGAGCTCCATAATGAAACAGTCTATGATCCTTCATAAACAAAAAAATGGTGAGATCTGTAATGAAACAGTCTCTGATCTTTCATAAACAAAAGAATGGTGAGATCCGTAATGAAACGGTCTCTAATCCTTCATAAATAAAAGAATGATGAGATTTGTAAGGAAACAGTCTCAGATCCTTCATAAACAAAAGAATGGCAAGATCTGTAATGAAACGGTCTCTAATGTCAAAAAGGAAACACTAATCCTGAGTAAAAAATGATCTAATATAAAAATGGTATATGTTCGGTACAAATGAGGGACAAATATGTATATATCTAAATAACTGAAGGAGACCCAGGATCACCAGCAATTCCAGGATCGGAGTGATGACCCTCCTCTTCCCCCTCCTCATTAAACTGCACGAAGCTTAAGTCCAAGTCAAGATACCTCCGCTTGATCTGTCGAAGGACAGATTCCTCTGCCTCCTCTTGCATATCCACAATTTGGAGTATTATGGAATCTGCCCTCTGATTTAATCGCTCTATTTCCTTCTCACGGCCCGCCAGCAAATTGCCATGACATTCAACCTCTTGGCTCAACTCCTCTTTTTAACCGGCCAATTCATGAATCTCCACCTTCTAAGTCGTCAATCACTTCTCAATCTACAGGAGTCTTCCCTCCAGGGTGTCCTTAGTCACAGAGCCAGCTCATCCTCCTTAGCAACCAGTTAGCCCTCATTTTCTTCCAATGCCTTGGCCACTTGCGACAGATTGTTTTTTAACTTAGCATTTGTTTCTTCAGAAATGATCAAATCCTTCTCTAGGATATCCAACTTCTCGTATGCAGCAGCTCTTATAGTGACAAGCTGCGAAAGGAGGCACCCATTAATCACCGCTAACCACAACTAATATAAAGAAAAAGGATAAAAGAAATAAACATGGAATGTAGGACAATTCAGGGATACTTGAAAAGGCAGGGTCAACAATTGTTTCTTGAGGGTCGATTCAATGGCCAGCTTTTCATGGGCATCCGCATCATTAGGAAATTGGCAAGACCTAGTGAGATCGTAGCATATGCTAGGTTGCTGCAATGACAGACCACTAGGAGATGCTTTATGCCGCTCAGCTAAAGCTCGTTGAACCTTCTCAAACACTTCAGCTATGTTGTAGGTTGCTTCTAGGGGATCATGAGCACCTAAGGGATCTGCATCTGCATTAGGGGTCCCCTCTACTCCAGCAGGAGACAAAGTGATCACCTCCCGCATATCCCCAGACACCGCTTCCTTACCAATAGGGATAGAGGTCCCTAACCCGGTCTCAGGTGGCGACCCCGTTTCTCTAAGCACATGACCAGAAATTAGCAACGTCCTGGACTCATTCTCAGAGATAGGCCTCAAAGATTTAGCAACGCCGACATATTTACCCATAGTCAGCTATGATGCTTTCCTTTTCCTTGAAGCCTTCACTAGCATCCATAGATCCTCCCCTTCCCAACAAACATAAAACAAGGTCAGTAACGCAATCCATTCTTAAACCGAAAAAAAGGGACTAACAGACTACAAGGTTAAACAACCTCTTGGGTCAGTCAGCTGTTCTTGCAGATCATACATATATCGCAAAGAAACGCAGTTGTACCCTCCTAAAGGGGCATTTTTCTTCAGAAGCACCAACCCTTCCTCCTGTAAGATGGAAAGCAGAGGTTTTCTGATTTGGGTTATCTGGACGAGCGTTCCAACTTAAAAGAAGATCCCCTCATCCCTCAGGATTGGCTATGAAGAAAAATCTTCTCTCCCAAGATGGGCACGATTTGGGCAGATCCGTGAATAGGGCCAACCTAAGACGAGTCTAGATATAGCGATGCTCCTCCCGGTGATTGAAAACAAAGATATGCTGAAAAATCTTCATACTAAGAAGGATCGCCATCTCCAAACACAGGGTTATGAAAATGGTGATCATGAGCTAGTTATTAGGGGTCAGCTGACTCACAAGAATATACTATAGCTCTAATATATCCCGTACGAACCGATGGAGGGGAAACCGTAACCCCAATTTCAGAAACTCCTCATATACCCCCATCTTCCCCTGTTCTACAGTAGTAATGCCCCTTTTACCCGTAACACTCAAGATATAATTAGTAGGAATCATGTATTTGTGAGCGAGGGATGGAAGACGGCTCTCCTTCAAAGTGCTCTCCTCAAAATCTACCAACCATACCCCATGAGGAGGCCGGCAAGAGGGCAAGCGTTGCAAGAGCATCGGCGAAGGCAAAATACCAGCCGACATGGCCAACACAGGCGTCGGCACCTCTTGGGCAACAAGGACTAATTCTTATACTTCAATTTCATAATTTTTTTTTAAAAAATTTTTCAATTGTTATTTACTGTTTGTTTGGTAAATTTCAATTGTTTTATTTGTAATTAACGGTTTTTTTCTCATTCGTTTTGTAAATTTTAATTATGTGCTTGTACGTTATTTATTATATATGTAAAATAATATGTACTCACAAATAGATTTAAAGGGTTAAGCGGGCTATGAGTTACACAATAAGGGCAGTCATCCTTTTGCACTTATTATAAAAGTGAAATCACACATAATACAGAGAAGATGATTTTAACGTAAGACCTCATCATCCTAAAAACAAACACTGTTGTTACTTGAGCTTGTTCTTTGTTTTTTAGTATAAGATATCTTATTGAAAATTCGAATTCAAAATCTCACCACTATAATACTATTAAATTGTAAGTTATAGGTATATATTATTAAGGCTATATTGCAAAAAAAAAACGTAAAAGAATATATTATTTAAGAGTACATTTTATTTTTAATATAAATGTAAAAATTTAGATTTTTTTTTGTAAATTGGTCTATTATTAATTTGTTGTTTTCTTAAAATTATTAGAAGTAGAAATTAATTACCGAGAGTTTTCTTATAATCGCTTCTGAATTAATATTTTTAAACAATTAGGGATCGTGTAGAGAAGAAAGAACTTCATATAGCATTTTGATATAAAAATAAAATTATGTTCTATTTGTTTGAACAAAATTACAATATCTTATAATAATTTGTGTGCGCGAGGCTATGAATAAAATGTCAGTGATAGACAATGTTAAATTTTTATTCTCATCAACTCACAAGTATATGTATTTTATTTTGTCGGAACACAGATATTCTTGATTATTCAAATAGAATTACATATTAAGATTAATTCTGTTTATATTAAATAAAAGTTTAAAAGCAATAAAACACTTATTTGTAAATTTTAAAGTAATTATATACTCATAACTGAAAAAAAATCAATATCATCTCATGTACACCATCATAAATACAATTAGTATATTTTTTTTAAGTGCAATCTCTTTCAAATACTTGAAGAGTCAAATTTATAATTAAAAAACACTTAGCTTTACTAATGGGTCTGAGATTCGAATTTTGAGTAAACATTATGATTGAAGGTTAGCAAATTCAACAGAAAATACGGATTTATCCTTGTCAATAATTAATAAAATTTTGTAAAAAATGTGGCGTTATATTTACGAGGCAAAGGATATCCTAAGCTTTCAAATTTCAATAGGGGAATTTGCTTTATCTTTTTATATATATAGTAGTAAGAATATATAAATATTCTTTGATGGAGGGAAAATTAATTACCAGCTAGGTGAGTTGAATTTCACTAAATATTTATTTTTAAACAAAAAAAGTGGAATTAAATAATTAATGGGTTGGGTGCTTTTCTATGTAAAGCTAAGTATCAAAATTGATTCCAATATTCCTTCTAATTTCTAAACAGCTATATATATATATATTTATTTATTTATTTACTGTAGTTTTCAACATTCGTATCACTGAAATTGGATACGTTTCTCATCATATATATACATATTCATTTATAACCTATAACTCAGATGCTATGCATGTGGGCTTGTAATAATTATATATATGCCATAACATATATTTAACAGTTTGTATTTATTTATTTTTAGTTTACTCTTTAAATTAAATTTTTAGTTTATATTATTCTTTTATATTTTAGAAATATTTAATCTTTCACTATTTAATGAAGACAGAAGCTATATGAAAATAACATTCAGCATAAAAATAATATTGATATAATATGATAATATTTTATTATGGGAGTGAAAAGTTACATTTTTTTTTAAATACAAGGAAATAATGTAAATAAAAAATTGAATTTAAAAAATAAATTGAAAAAAAAAAGCATTTTAAGAAATGAAATAGTTAAAACAGATCAATATAAGAGACCGAATGACACACAAATATTTAAAGAGGCAGAAATGATTAAAGGAGTAGCCATCAATCAGATTCCAATTTCTGTCCATAAAAAAAAAAAAAAAAAAAAAAAAACCAACTTGCAGAGCACTAGAGGATTTATGGGTCCATTCCAATCTTTTTTTTTTTTTTTTTTTTTCTAGTGGGCATCCATGTATAACTTGAGTGGGTGCTCTTTTTACCCCTCAACTTTCCTATTTTTTTATACTTAAGCATGAAAGGGGTTTTTTTTTTCTTCAAAAAATAAAAAATTAATTGAGTCCACTGGTGTGCTTTAAACTCTTCCATATTTATTTTTTAATTGGTTGTTAGGAAAAATAATTTTTTTTATTCTCTCTTCTCACCAACTAATCAAGTTATTCGCTATTTTTCAATGTTTTCCAACACTCAATTTTTAATTAGTTGATAGGGAAAAAAAAATTTTAAAAATAACTTTTTTCTTTTTAAATTTTTTCTTTTTACCGACTAATCAAAAAGTGAATGTTGAAAAAATGAAAAGTATCAATCCTCATATTCTGATAATTAATTCCATCAGCATTATTCTTTCAAAATCAAAGTTATGTGTAGCTCTCCATTTTAAATGGATTCTCATCTTCCTTTTCTGGGTATCTCTCACACTATCTTATAAGATCGCCACGCTCATGAGATAATTCTTTATGTCCATCGAATATCTTAATTATTTACTTCAACTCAATTTCACTATTTAATTATTAGTTAAATGTTCTTCATATGATTGATTTCAAATTAATTAATTTTTCTTAAATATTTTAGATTAAATACTATATATACTAGTCAGAAAAATAAAAAGCTTAAACTATATATTATCCTTCCAATTTGTTTTTTTAGATTGTTCTCTTGAACAGTTTTTTGATATATTTACCCATTTAATGTTTTTTTTTAAACAATATTATCATTTTTTAAATTAAATAATAACATATCACGTCATAATTTACTACTATAGCAGTTGGAGTATAAATTAATAGAGATTAAAGTCATGTCAGCATATTATAGGCTATATATTATTTTTTCAAATTTCTAATATCACCGTATAGTCCAAAAATAATTTTCAATGAGCAAATATGACAAAAAAAAAAAAAAAACTGGTAAAAAAGATAGTATGAGAAAAGCATATACCATATGCCAAAAGAAAGGATTAAGAATTTTTACAGCTTCAATGCAAATTTAAAATGCAATTTGGACAAGTTTGTCATCCACCTTTCAATTAATAATGCAATAAAAATTCTAACAGAATAACGCTTCTGAAGTTGGAAAATAAATTCCTTTTAATAAAAATTGCTTACATAAAAAAAAAAAATATTTATTTAGGATCCTTTTATAGTATATCAGTGCATCGGTATGCCTCATATATTAACCGTTGGATGGATATACACTTCATTTGAACCGTTCATTAATTTGCGATTTCAACCGTTAGATAAGTATATCTTGTGATATGAGTTATTCATTACATCTGTCGTATCGATATACCAGACATATCATAAAATGAGCTATTTATTTATTTCTGAGGCTAATTTTGAAAAAAGAATGGAATATATTGATTATCTGTTTTTTTTTTTTGAAAAAAAAAGGAAAGAAATTGGTAATCCAAATCATATAATGAAGAGCATGCGCATATAGTTGAAAGTGATTATGGTGTTGAAGTAATAATTGTGCAGAACATATAAGTGCTAATTAATCATTAGTCATTAGTGAGATATACTAAATAAGCAAATATCATACCCATTATTGGCCTTGCTATTTCTCTAAATCATTTACTTCAAAAGTATGGATACTATTGGTTTAAAACTTTTCATTCGTAACAGTTTTAACAAACTAATTAATAAATTTTAATTTAATAATACTAGTCCGGCAAGTAAGACTGCGAAATCTCAAATTTAAATGTTTCAATAGAATATTTTGATAAAAAAAAAAAACTAATTAATGAAAAGGATAATTATACACAGTATATGCAGTGCTCATGCTTTGCGAATTGACATGCATCTTGTTCGAGATTTATTTATCCTTTTATTTGGGTTGATAGCAAAATCTGGTGGATTTCATGGAATTGGATAAAAAACTTAGGTTCTGCTTAATTATTATGATTGTCCAATGGAATTAATTTATTTTTAATTTCACTTATTTAGCATCTAGAACAACCTTAAACTTTAGTTAGTTTAATTCAATTCCAGTTGAAATTTTTAAAGAATAAGATATTTTTGTTGGGATCGGACAGCCAACTGTGCTCACTCCTTTTTCTCACATTTTGGATTGACATTTACATCGAAGTAGATTTGGTTTATTGATAACTTAAATTAAATAAACCCCTTATAATTAATTAATT